>OZ022582.1:22999912-23126124 GCA_963669155.1 Arbacia lixula | reverse complement strand
CAAAAGAAATAGAGAGTCTTATTTCGCTTGTCCAGTTCTGTTAGATTACATCAATACTTTTGTGAGGAAAAGAGGTATCAGCGAACAAAAATAAACATTTTTTTTCTAGTAAAATATTTCAGCTGCACGCAGATGCACGCAAACTCTGTTAATGAAAATAAACAACTTGACATACAATTTTGATGATAATTGAATTCCACATTTCCGGAAATCGCCGGAAAGTGAACAAATTTGTTAATTGTGTAAGTAAGAATATTATATTATTTTTCCGTTTGTACATCATTCGACAATTATTTAGAAGAAAGCCGAGTACAGGGTCTCTAGTGGTGTTGCCCTTATCTTTCTTGAAAATTGCAAAAAATCCGATAAGAAACACAGCTTCGAGAGACAAAACAGGGAATTAAAAATTCTTTTTTTTTTCCAAGTGGACAGCAGCTAAATGTTGTTGCCGCGCATGGGACATCAAAACATTGTAGTGATTGTGGAATTCTTTTGACATTTACGCTTTAGTATCCATACAGATGTTTGAATATATTATGCTCGAGTTGTTTCTCCTTCCTAACACATCCCTGGTATCACTGCCAACTCGCAAAGCTTGTAACAACCCTGTTGATCACAGCAGACACTTCTTCCGTCATAACGCAATGAGGGGGGGGGGGGGGGGGAGAGAGAGGGTGAGAGATAGAGAGAGAGGGAGAGAGGTAGAGAGAGAGAATAAGAGAGAGAGAGAGAAGAGGGGAAAGAGCAAAGGAGATGAAGACGAGGAGGGAGGGAAAGACCAGGGGAGGAAAATGAAGCAAGAACGATGAGAACAAAGGAAAAGAAAGGGGCGGGTATTGCCATTACAACATAATGATGGATAGATGTCGGATATGTGTTTATTATTAACAACGTAAGATGGCGCTATACAACTTCCACACTCTGCGTTAGTACTCGCACCTTCCTGGTCATGTGTTGGGTACGAGAAGAGAGAGGAGAGAGAGAGGGGGGGAAGGAGAGAATGAGAGAGAGAGAGAGAGAGAGAGAGAGAGAGAGAGAGAGAGAGAGAGAGAGAGAGAGAGAGAGAGGGGGGGGGGGGAGAAAAAAAAATGAATCTATTTTGGGTACGACGTTCGTGGCGCAGTTTTCTTGATCAAGATTTCTGACTTACACTCCCATACGGAATCTATGTCAAATTAATGACCTCCTTGTTTCTCTTCAACAGTTCACATTCCGTTGAAGAAATGAGTTTAATCATTGAGACGGGATCCTGCCATGTTGTGTGCTTGCATATCTAGCATATTCTTTATTCGTGCTACTGCATCTTACTGAAATACTTGTTTAATCAGGGATGTGTTATGGAAGGATATGAAGCAATTTTCTTCCTTTGAACCCATGTGCCAAGCCGCTGAAAAGTTATGTGTTCTCAACAGGTGCTGTTCAGGTGTTTGAACAATTATGAACATGATTGTGTGGCAACGGCGAGAACAAAAGAAATGTACAGTCTCATTTCGCTTGTCCCGTTCTGTTAATGGCATTAATACTTCCATGAGCATAACAGGTATCAGCAAACGCAAATAAACAAGTTTTTCAAGTGAAATATCTCTGTTTCACGCAAACACACACAAACGCCGTTAATGATAATACACAGCTTAATATATCATTTTGAGAGTGGTTGAATTTCCCAAATGCACAAGTTGTCGGAAAGTGAAGAAATTGGTCAATTTTGTAAGTAATACAAATAGCTTTTATGTCCGATTTTTAATGATTCCTCAATACTTTTCGAAACAAAAGCAGAGTAAAGGATTTGTCATTATCTGCCGTTAACTTCCTTAAAGTTTGCAAACAAATTTGTCAAAAACAAAACGTCTACAGATAAATGGGAAATTAAAGAAATTTCAGAAATTTTAAAATCAGCTAAATGTCGGCTCGGCACATGGAACATCAAAGCATTGTCATGATTATGGAATTCTTTTGACATTCATGAGCACGATTTAGAACCCATACAGATGTTTGCATATATTATGCTCGAGTTTCTACTCCTTCGTAACACCTCCCTGGTTTAATCGACGGTGCTGTACTATTTGGCTCTGGCCCTAGCCTTTGATCAAGGCCTCAGGGCTTAATGATTTCTCCCGTCAGCGCAATATCCCACTAGCGCCTGGAACGAGACTAACCGAGCTAACCCCAGTGACAAAGCAGGCGAGGGGAATGAACAACCAAACTTTCGGAGCGCCAGTGTAGGCATTATAATTAGGCATTATAATTAATTATAATTTTAGGCGCACGGAAAAACAACTGCTGCTCAGACACTAAAAGGCGTAAGGGACAACCCACACCCACAATGCCTTGTCAAAAGGCTGCTCCGGCTCCGATCCCCTCTCTGGCCGAGAGCCTTGTCTTAACCCTTTAAGTGTCTGATAGAATGCTGCTCTATGGGATTTGTGTGTATTACTTGTCAATAAAGTTACATGTGGCACGCAACGAGTTAAAACCTTGTGCGGCAGATTAAATGCTGCTTTTTAGGATTTGTGTGCAAAAATTTCAATGTGCCATTTTTATGTACATATATTTATGTTTTTTATTTTTTTTTAAATGACAAAGAATCACAATATAAACAAATGATTTACATGATTAGATTACAGAATCACTAAGCATATCATACTGAGAAGTTGTCGGAAAAGAAAAAAAATTAATGCAGAACATAGAGTAACAAATGAAATATTGCTCAAGAGCGAACCTCCGAGATGAAAAAGGTAAACCCCAGGATTGCCGGTGTCACCAACCCAACCGGGGGCGTAGACGACGGGGGGGATGAGGGGGATGGCATGCACAATCACCCCCTCCCTCCCCCCAGGTTTTGGGGAATGATATTTGCTTACTTAATAAGTCATAATGATGATTATAATAGTAAGAATTATAACAATTATGATATCAATAATGATAAATAATTTGAATGATGATAATGATAATCCTCATCATCATTGTAATTGTGTTTATTGTTATTAGCGGCATATATTGTTCAACTTCATGGTCCCACTATATGACTATTATTACACTAATACTGATATCAGGCCTGACTGGTATACACCAGTTGGTTGTTAAGCTTGCAGCAGCTACATCTTTTCTGTACTGTTATAACTATTTATTCATTTTTGTTTGATTTAAGATGCTCTTTGTTTTGTATTCATTTAAAGTATGTTGACGGATGTATGAAGACATAAGTTTGAAATGTTTAAAGAAGTTTGTTTCATGTAAAGCGCAATACGAATCTTAAAATGCAAGATAAAAGGAACCTATTATTATTAGCATTATTATTTGTATTAGTATTATTTTTCATTTGTATTATTATTATCATTATTATTATTATTATTATTATTATTATTATTATTATTATTATTATTATTATTATTATCATTATTATTATTATTTTTTATTTATTATTATTATTATTATTATTATTATTATTATTATTATTATTATTATTATTATTATTATTATTATTATCATTATTATTATTATTATTGTTACTATTATAAGACTGAGATCTAATATAAGTAAATAATGCCCTAATTTGAAACGATGCAATGCCATTATGGTTCCGATTTCTTCACAAACTTACAAAGCAGTATTGTTACTCCATGGATTATAGTAAAACTCATTATGTTTTTTGTATCTGTATGTTAATGAGCCGCCAGCCAATATCCATCAATGAATACTATGCCTGTTTCGTTGACGTAAAAAAAAACAATGTACGTATTCATTATGCTTTATAATGAACAGACATATTGTTCAAAATTTAATCGGTATTTGTTTGTTGTTTATGTGTTCTATTCACAAATGGCCACAGAGGCTGTTTTCATTCATAACCACATACCCCTATCCAGACAACAAAGACTATACCTGCGTGGACACGATTTGACTTTTTTTTTATCTGAAGAGGCTAACAACAAAATGTACAGGGATAAGTAAATACGTAGTGTCAGTCCATTCTGTATTCGTGAGCCACGGTGTGAAGATCTTGTCGATGTATGTCTGTCCATTCAAGGCGTAGTATATGTGTTTGTGTGTGTGTGTGTGTGTGTGTGTGTGTGTGTGTGTGTGTGTGTGTGTGTGTGTGTGTGTGTGTGTGTGAGTATGTGTGTATGCAATACACAACACATTGACATCTCCACTTATATTGATCACACTACGAGAGGCGTGCACACTTGTGTGTGTTATTTTACATCATTAAGTATGCATCAGATTGCACGATTTCAAGTTCAGAATTGCAAAAGCTCCCTAGTCCGTGGGAAGGGGAACACCCCCCTCCCACACCCTCCCCCCTCTCGGTCGCTTCGCGCCCTCACTCGTTGGCAGCCCAGTCATCCCCCAGGTGTACAAACCTGTCTACGCTATTGAACCCTACTAAACAAACAAAAATTTGCAAGTCTCAACCTGTCTGACAACTTAGAAAAGCATTCTCAAAACAGAGTCTGAAATAAGCAAGGCCGTGGAACAAAGGCGCGACCCACATTACATGAACATGGTAGGCTATATTTTTTTCGATGCGCGAATCTACATAGTACGCTGAATGCCAGGCCCCAGTGGGCATAGATCACGTGATAATATGTGGGGAAAATTGCACCTCTGGGGAATCCCACTGGAAAATACCAATCTTCCTTCTCTGACGTCACTCCTGACACCTGTGTGCCTGCATGGCTAGGTTGTGTTTCTGCCTATTTTCAAGAATGAAGGTAAACAGTTTTTCCATTCGACATCATATCATCACATAGCAAGTTGCCAATTTGCTCCATAATGACAATCTTCGAATCATTGCAACATTCATTACTTGATTTATGCTGTTGTTGTTGTTTTATTCATTCAATTATAAAAATACAAAAATATACATGAACAAATTAACAAATACATACATACATACATATATCTATTTGAAAACGTCATGAACCATAATAACAAGAATGAAATGAGAACTTTTTTATATTCATGTTTTGATAAAGGCCATAGGGCCTTGCATGTAAATTCTCGAATCAGAATGTAATAATCTTGTGTTCCAAACAATTGGGAGTTAAAACCGGACAGATTTTCAAAGAAAATGTTGGAGTGACTTCATGAACGGAATTACCTATGCGGGTCTCATATTTGTGGACGTCTTCATTGAGAAAAAACATCTCTAAAATATTTAAGGGTAATAAATGTTGAAAGTACTAAAAGCCAACTGTTGCATAGTATAGTACAAATTAACATGTCATAAAACTTCAGAAAGTTCAACATTTTAAGAAATGGGGCAGAATGAGCCAAGTAATGACTTTCTGTACAAATTCGCGCGGCTTTCTTCTGTAACTTAAATAATGAATCTATTACTGACTGGGAGGAATTTCCCCATATAACAATAAAATATGACAAATGGGGAATTGTATAATATTTTCAGTGCAAACAAGGGTAAGTAATGCTTAAGCTTATATACAATTCCAATGCATTGATATTTTTTGTATTATATATTCAGTATGTACGCAACATGTTAAATGTTTACCTATAAATGCACCAAGGAAATCAACACTATCTGATTTTTGTAAAGGGTTTGGACAATATATATTTCAATGTTTTGAAGTACATCTGATACAGAACTATATCTACAACAAAATGGAGCGAAGTATCTTTTGAAAAAATTAACTAAAAGTTTATTAGCATTAAACCATGTAAAAACTTTATTCATTTCAAATTCAATGTTCTCTCTTAAATTATTAGTATCTAGTTGGTTATAAAACAATGTTGTATCATCAGCATAATACAAAGTCAAATTTATCAGACGATTTGATTATATCATTAATATATAAAAGAAATAAAAGGGGACCTAATATAGAACCTTGGGGTACACCTTGTTGAATTGAGGGTTGAGTTGATGAACAATTAGCGAAATGCGTATATTGTGTACGACGTAACTATGTAACCATTTACAAGGAGTTCCACAAATACCATAATAATTAAATTTATTCAACAGTATATCATGGTTAACAACATCCAAGCCCTTTGATAAGTCCATATAATGCTTTGCTCTGCTTATTCAAGCGAAATGTATTTGTATACCGGAATATCCCTTTAAGCCATCTTTCTTAATTACATAATTATCAAATCGACGTTATCTTTGCGATTTTGAATATTTTTTTTCGTTATTCACCCTACTGTACATGTAGATTGAATAAAAAAAAAACCCACAGTATAACGTGGCGTTAGCATATTTTGCATGTACACACCCATATCCGTACTATAGTGCATGAGGCAGACTCTAAATCATGGGACTACAATGTGCGCATGAGCAGATTATTACTGGTACGAATGACCTCGGGCAAATTGTACCACTCACAGAGTAAAACATATTCTATCGATAGTGTGCCACGTTTATACCCATTATAATGCACATATGACAACAGCGATTCAGCTCTGAGAAGGTAGTGGAAGAACATTCCACCATGTGAACCTGCTTCTATTGTTGGTATAGACACGCTGTGAAATAACACACATACACAGCTTCATGGTCGAATCCCCAGTCGTTCTTGATTCAGTGGAGTGTCCAACCATGATGTAACCACGGAACTGATTGCGCAATACAGTGGCTCGGTTGAATCTGTGTGGCTGCAGACTTGCGCGGGCCGGGGAAAACCGGCGGGGAATCCCCGTGCCATATCAGAACAATGCCGTTGCGCATGCGTAGGTTTTGTCAATCGTAATACATGTAGTCTAATATTCAGGCACATACATGTACATGTACAACAAATTAGTAAGGATTTCGTTTGTATCTTCCCATATCTAGGCCTAATTATACGATTAAGAAGGCCTCATCCTGTAATCATGAAGCTATATATCACCATCAACCTAGCTCCTCTGCGTATGGAATGAAATGGAATGTTCTTCCTTTGTGATCACCGTATGAAAGCAGATGGTTTGGCCGGACCCCCCCCCCCCCCCCCAATTTATTAATGTGCCGTGCTACATTCTTTATACACGTATATACATTTGCATGTTTAGAGGGACATTCCAACTTGATATTAAGTTGGTTTCAATAAAATCATAAATATGAAAGAAACGTATTAGTGAAGGTTTGATGAAAATCCGTCGAAGGATAAGAAATTTATGATCTTTTAAACTTTTGATTTTGTGACGTCACGTGCGAGGCGCTCTCCCATATATTTTGTATTTTTTTTTAAATGCCAATTTTCTAAAAACGATATGCATAATGTTAACTGTACATTTGATACATCATTACAAATACGTTTTACGCCATACCTCTATGAAAAAAAAAATCCTTCATCAAAAAAAGAAAAGAGCATTTTGGAATCATACAGCACACAACAAATCGGAGAGCACCTTGCAGGTGATGTCACAAAATAAAAATTAAAAAAGATCTTAACCTTCTTATCCTTTGTCGAATTTTCGTCAAGCCTTTCCTTACACGTTTCTTCCATTATTTCTGCTTTATTGAAATCAACTTAACTTCAGGGTGAACTATTCCTATTATAAACAAATACGTATTTGTGTGTGCGAGTGTCGTTTTCATGCACAGTCACGAAGAGTCGTCAATCGGGAAGGCGTTTCATGAATACTGTCAGCACTGACAAGTTGTCTTTCTCCGATAGTTACCATAGTAACAGTCAGAGGCTAATTAATGCCTCTCAGCCAATCAAAACCGAGGGTTTCACTGAAATTGTTAATTGGCACTGACTATTTAGTCAGTGCTGACAACTTTCATGAAACGCCCCCCGGGACTGGGAATTCCCAGCCATTTATTTGAAGATGATTTTGGTGCCTTTTGTATCCAGTGTGTGGTATGAGGGGGTGATATATCTCGTGTGTTTCGTTTGCTGATAATGGCAAGTCGTATCAGTGGGTGCTTAGTCCAATAAAGACATCAAGAGGAGCATGCCTATCCTGTGCTGTATAACTTCGACTGATTTTGTTGTAAACACAATGATTTGAGATCAGAGACTGAAGACGTGATTCTCAAGTCTAGAGATGCGGACTCAACACGATGATGCTAGCCTGATAGCAGTGAAAATGACCTCACCACAGTGGTACTAGCTCATAACATAAAGGTAGGAACTATGATGCGGTCGTTGCATTTGGATTAAAAATGTGAACTGTCATTCCAATAATGCTCTACATCCTGTAGTACATTTATCAGTAATAATTATGATACATGTCTGTAGAAGCTTGAATTCAATTTAGAATGTAGAATGTAGAATGCAATTTAGGTAGATATTTCACCTTTTGATGAAACGGTTACGCCTCTTTTTTGCGTAGCCTAATACTTTTACACTCGGTCGTTTTAGTTAATTTTATAAGTGGATTTTAAATATTTCGGCGAAATATTGTTTTAGTTGTTGTTTTTGTTATAATCAGAGATGTTCTTGGTCTTTCCTTGGTTGTGGATAGCTATATAGTCATTTATGCATTAATGTTCTACGTTCATTTACAGGGTAGTCTCATTCAGAGCCCATGCAAGGTCCGGCTTTGTAAGACAGCCCTGTAGTCAAACTTAATTTTGCTTTTCATAGTTTCAACCAACATTGAAAGAAATACACAATATTGATCATCATTAATACAATTTACCATTTATTTTTTACTTAAAAAAAAAACCCCAGAGCCGTATCTCTACCTTAATACATTTGGCTTTTGGGTGAAAATTTGACTAATGCCTACACTTTTTTATGTCAACTTGATCAATGGCACGAAAACTCAAACGTGTCTATTGTGAAGAATTTGAAGAGATTACATAAAATCATTAGCTCACCCAGCAAGTTCTGGGGCGAAGTACGGCCCACTCATGGACGTTGGTAGAAGAATGCGAGGGAACATTATTTTGGTGTAACATATTGACTGCTTGCTCTCCCCTCCTACAATAACATCACCCTTAAATTGAATTTGGAAAGCTTGGAAAGCTGGCAATATAATCTAAATGACTAAAGTAATCATGAAGGGAGTAGGAGAGAGAATTGAAGAAGAAAAGGAAAAATACAGAAAATGCCTGGTATTGTCAGGGTTGACAAAAAACGAAAAAAATTACACGCGTATATAGCCCTTCGTGCGCTATGTGTGATTTGTGTACATTATTATGAGCAAAGTGCATCAATAAAGGTATAACATAACATTACTGATAGTCTAACCATGATAAACGATAGGCCTACATCATATTAATATCAAGCACCCAGGCGCGTACCCAGGGGGGGGGGGGGGGGGGTGGGCGTCAGGGGTTCAACCCCCCCCCCCCCTTTCGTTTCGTTTCCGTTTGTTCCCATGTAATGGGGGTTTCGGGAGGTAATTACCCCCTCCCCCTAAATTGTTGTCATATTATTTATTTGTTTATTTTCTTTTATGTATACATTTGTTTTGTATTTTGCACGTGTCTCTCCTTTACCTACCTGTACCTATTAATGTATGACGCAAGAAATTGTGTAGCACCGGGAAAAACAGTCATGACTACCCCCCCCCCCCCCCCCTTTCAAAAATCCTGCGTACGCGCTTGCAAGCACCATACGACTGGCATAAATCAATTACCGTCTCTGCTTTAAAATCATCTTTAGCATAAAATCGAATTGTTAAATCGTAATAATGTGGTTATACCCCGGGGGATATACAAATATGTTATACATGTACATGCTACGATATCATTATCCTGTTGAGCCCACTGGACCGTTATGGACCGTCATCTTGTTATTTGCGATGTGTGAAACTACGCTGGGTGGGGTTGATCACGTGATTTTACGTGGGGAATCCCACAAAAAATGCGACGATCGATGGAGTATCCTACGAAAGGCTGTCGGAACCATTTGCGATCATGTACATGTATACGGACTGGTACACGCAAGCTGGTCCGAAAAGGGTGAGGAGATGAAGAAGAAAAAAGAAAACAACAATGAACAACGATGAGAATACGAAAATGTACCTAAGTCAAGAGATTTGCATTAATTTCGATGCAGTGATGGACCGTCATCTTGTTATTTGCGATCAGTGTGAAACTACGCTGGGTGGGGTTGATCACGTGATTTTACGTGGGGAATCCCACAACTGGGGAACCCCACTAGAAAATTCGGATCTGCCATATCTGACGGCCACCTCTCTCTGTCACCATATGGATGCTTGTTTGTTCAAGTGCGACTGATGCCTTTTATGGCATTTCCCCCCTATTTTTCGCTAGTGATGGTTGCTGAATAATTCTGTAACTGTAAGTAAATAATTTATTTTTACGCCATGGCGCGAGGCCGCCTGGCTGTATGCATTCAATCTGCTATGTTTATTGATCGAAGACCGAAATGAAATAGTATCAAATACTGAAACAAATAAATTAATCGCAATTATTGTGTGCTTTTATTTTGCCTCAGCAATACTAGTATGATTTTCAAAGCAGATTTCGATGCGCTATGCCGCACATTATGCAGCTTCATTTAAGTAATCGATATTTCCTACTTTGTAAAGCACCGATATTTTATGACCGATTCTACATATCGATCCTTTGATCGTTTTCGTCGTCGGCTGCTGTTACAATTTTACAAGCTACATCACATGGCTTTCGCTTTTGGCTTCAACAATCAACGTAAAAAAAAGTCGTAAATCATGAAAACACGTTTTGAAATAGGGGTTCACAGGACGATGATTTTTTTGCTGAAATACCGATCAACTAAATCCCCGAAGGATGGTGAGTGATATTCCCTTCCTTTTGGCAATTGTTAATTACAGTTCTACTTCTAGATGCAATATTTCACCATTCGACTTTATCGCAAGTCCTCGACCTCGACGCGCCCAGGACTGCTCCCGCAATCCTGGGCTCGGGCCGGGTTGTCGCCCTATTCTCGAGTCGAGGTTGAGGAATTGCGAAAAAATGGTGAAACGGGCTGGTCGCAGTAAAGGGTCTAGGTCTAGGTCTAGCCCCGGGACTGCTCTAACCTTTTTGACAAGGCATTGTGGGTGTGGGTTATTCCTCACGCCTTTAATCCTCTGACTCTGAGCAGCAGTTGTTTTCCCGTGCGCCTAAATTTAGAGACTAAAATGCCTGTCACTCCTGGCGCTCCGAAAGATTGGCTGTTCACCCACTACGCCTTCTAACTGTCTTGCACTGACCGAACCTGTAACTAGCAACCCCTATTATGAAAAGTAAGCAATCAACGTTGGTGAAGGTGATGGGACGAACTATCACTTCCGAGGCGATCTGGATGTAGATCGCTGAGGAAGTGATTGTTCGTCTCATTGCCTGAAACCAAAAGTTGATTATTTGCTTTATATTCCACATCTGAAACCAACTATCTATACCAAAAAATGACAATTTTACGTAGGCCTACAGAAGTATTGTTTACTTCTCTACCTAACCCCGAGCCGCTGCCATGGTGAACACGCGTTAGGACGCGCCTTAGGACGCGCCTGAGGACGCGTATTAGGACGTGTCAGTAGGAGCTACTGTCAGTCCGAGTGTAACATACTTTTATTTCGCGCGTACTCAATATATTGATCACGCGTTAGGACTGTGAGGAGTGAAGAGATCAACGAAACGAGAAAGTATTATCACCTAGAGTGTAACGAACTTTTCTTCTCAGGTGATCAGATGGGCAAAACTACGCTTCATCACGTGATCAACTCTTGACCAATCATATAGCAACATTCTTATGTGGAATATAATAAACAAATAATCAACGTTGGTGAAGGTGAAGGGATGAACTATCACTTCCGAGGCGATCTGGATGTAGCTATCTTTCCGAAGCGCAGCTGAGGAAAGATAGCGTATACATTCAGATCGCCGAGGAAGTGATAGTTCGTCTCATTGCCTGAAACCAAAAGTTGATTATTTGATTTATATTCCACATCTGAAACCAATTATCTATACCAAAAATGACAATTTGACATACAAAAGTAATGTTTACTTCTCTACCTAACCCCGAGCTGCTGCCATGGGGACCACGCGTTAGGATGCGTGTTAATTAGGACGCGCATAAGGACGCGCATTATGACGTGCGTTTGGACGCGTAAGTGGGAGCTGATAGTCCGAGTGTAACGCACTTTTATTTCGCGCATACTCAAAAAATTGATCACGCGTTAGGACTGTGATGAGTGAAGAGATCAGCGAAACCAAAAAGTACTATCATCTAGAGTGTAACGAACTTTTATTCTCAGGTGATCTGATAGGATAAATTACGCCTCATCACGTGATCAACTCTTGACCAATCATATAGCAACATTCTTAGTATGTGGAATATAATGAGCAAATAATCAACGTCGGTGCAGGTGATGGAATGAACTATCACTTCTCCGAGGAAGTGATTGTTCGTCTCATTGCCCGAAACCAAAAGTTGAATATTAAGCAAATAATCAACGTCGGTGAAGGTAATGGGACGAAATATCACTTCCGAGGCGATCTGGATGTAGCTATCTTTCCGAAGCTTTTAGCTGAGGAAAGATAGCGTATACATTCAGATCGCCGAGGAAGTGATATTTCGTCTCATTGCCTGAAACCAAAAGTTGATTATTTGCTTTATATTCCACATCTGATACCAACAATCTATAAAATAAATGACAATTTAACGTACAAAAGCATTCGTGTCGGTGCGGCTACATATTCACGCGACGCTCCGAAACCCGGAAGCAAATTGACTTTGTGCACGTAATTGCTATATAGACTCTACAAATTCCAACGAACACAATGACATGTTGATGCTAATTTGTAAGATTTTGACGGAAAAGCAAGAAGTAATCAAAAATTCTCTTACCTGTGCGGTATCGGTGAGAACATAGATCCTCCGAGAATACTCTTCATAATTGTAATTAATGACAGGCAAGTGAAATTCTAGGTCAATTTTGGTACGAGGTGGTAGAGAATTGCACACTTGCTTTGGTGAAATACTGTGTGGGGGAAATGGAAGGCTTGCACTGCTTTGTACGTACGCGCGCGGCGCAGCGCGCTATAACCAAAAATTTTAATTTCCGCGCGCGCACCGCGGTGTCGTCTGCGCCGATAGTCCGAGCTACGCACTTTTATTTCGCGCGTACTCAAAATATTGATCACGCGTTAGGACTGTGAGGAGTGAAGAGATCAGCGAAACCAAAAAGTACTATCACCTAGAGTGTAACGAACTTTCCTTCTCAAAAAAGTACTATCACCTACAGTGTAACGAACTTTTCTGCTCAGGTGATCAGATGGGAAAAACTACGCTTCATCACGTGATCAACTATTGACCAATCATATAGCAACATTCTTAGTATGTGGAATATAATTGTTTATATTCCACATCTGAAATCAACTGTCTGTACCAAAAATGACAATTTGACATACAAAAGTAATGTTTACTTCTCTACCTAGGACGCGCCTTAGTAGGACGCGCCTTAGGACGCGTCAGTAGGAGCTACTGTCAATTGATAGTCCGAGTGTAACGCACTTTTATTTCGCGCGTACTCAAAATATTGATCACGTGTTACGACTGTGAGGAGTGAAGAGATCAGCGAAACGAAAAAGTACTATCACCTAGAGTGTAACAAACTTTTCTTCTCAGGTGATCAGATGGGCAAAACTGTGCTTCATCACGTGACCAATCATATAGTAACATTCTTAATATGTGGAATAGAAGTCGTCCAATCCATGTTATGAATGTGTTTTGGATTGTACATTATGTGAATATGTAGGTAGTGTTTGAAAACGTAGCTATGCTGAATTTATAGAAAGGATTGAAGATAATGAGATATTTTGTTATCATTTTTAGTCATTTTACGTGCACAGTTTGGTTATTCTAAGCTTTAAAAAAAAAAATGTTAAAGTTATGAAATACAACGCTTCACAAGTCCACTGTACACCCGCTGTACACGCCGATCGCCTACAGTCGTGTAGTAGTCAACGTGCGTTGGTCTGCCAATTAGCATAATTCTATCGCGCGTTCCAAAACAAATGTGACTGGGGGCCACCAAATGGTGGCGGACTTTGGCTGCAAAACAAGTGTTAACATAAGAAATTTGATGCAGAATAGCAAAGGTCCTCGGGGCTGCGCCGCTCGCCTGCTCTGTCACTGGGGTTGCGTGGTTGTCTTGTTCCAGACGCTAGTGGGGTATTGCGCTGACGGGAGAAATCATATCTATGGGGGAAATTAGTCTGGTGGTTCTGGGCCATTCTGGCCACTTGTCTATTTTCACTCTTTTGAATGATGTCTTTGAAATACAATTCTTCCAGGGCTTAATTTCTGCACCATACCAAAGACCAGCTTGCAGTTCAGATTTGTTTAAAATGAAACAGTATTAAACAATACATTTACAGTTTTATTGAAAAAGGGTATGATTATGAATAATTTTGAGCAAGTCAAAATATAAATAAAGCAGTGTGCTCTTTGTCATGCAAATGAGGTTATACAAAAAACATTCAGAATTTTGACCTTTCAATTATGTTATCCAACTACGGCCAAAATATTCTGTATCTACCTGTCATTTCTCAGAAAAACATAAGAAAATGAAATTTCAGTAGCGATATGAATATTTCTGTTCTTACCTGTACGTATAAGAAACAAACTAAATGTTATCAACACAATTTATTCATACTTCATAGAAATAACATTCTACAGAATAAAGCAAGTCCCCCCAAACACAATATCTCGAAAGAGATGCACACCGCTCTTAAGACTGTGAAGGCTGATGATAGTATTACTATCCTCCCAGCTGACAAAGGTCATTCCACTGTCATTCTTGACACCTCTGCATACCATGAGAAATTGTCCAATTTACTAGAGTCTGGCCCGTACTGTGAGTTAAAGAAAGATCCCACAGATCGTTTATGTCGTAAGCTTTCCAGCACCCTTCTAGACATGAAGAAAGATAACACAATGGATGAACCAACCTACCGGAGGTTGAAGCCCACACAGAAACAACTGCAGAGAATTTATGGGTTACCCAAGATACACAAGCCCACAGTCCCACTCCGTCCCATCGTTTCATGCATAGGTTCGTTTGCGTACAACCTCTCAAAGCATCTAGCAGAGATCCTTTCTCCGCTAACTGGTTCCACTGAACACACAATCCACAATTCCAGTGGTTTTGCAGAGTTCATGAGCAAACCATTGGTCCACATGAAAGCATGGTGTCATTCGATGTAGTCTCCCTTTTTACCAACGTACCGATCGAGGGTGCTTGCAGTGCTGCCTTGCAATTAGACAGCAACCTTACCGCCCGGACCACACTGTCTCCAGAACAGCTTACCAAACTCCTTGTCATCAGATCCACGTACTTTCTGTACAATATGGTTCATACTACGAACAGACTGAAGAGGCGGCCATGGGCAGTCCGGTCTCGGCTGTCGTGGCTGACCTGTACATGGAAAGTTTTGAACCTGCTCAGACACATAAATGCCCCCCCCCCCCCCCCCATCCATTCAGTTTACGTCAGAGGTTGAGTGTGAAGGGAAGATAGCATTCTTAGACACGATGGTTCACAGGCACGAGAACCACAGGCTCTCCACCTCAGTCTACAGGAAGCCTACCCATACAGACCAGTACATTGCGTACGACTCTCACCACCCTACATCGGTGAAGAGAGGGCTGGTGAAGTGTCTTTTTGACAGAGCATCACGCCTCGTGACAAACCCAGAACAGCCAAGCAAAGAGCGGACCCGTGTCCGCAATGCCCTGAGTCTCAACGGTTACCCACGCCGTTTCATACATAACTCCAAGAAGAAAGCCCTAGAACAAAAGGATCAGAAGGAATACAAGTCAATGCGAGGCGCATCAACGGTCTTTAGTTGGTCAAGTACCCGGATACGCCGGCTACAGTATTAGCATTGGACCATTTATGGACAGATTTCAGTAAGTGCGCTGCACTGACCTTAGGGTATTTAAACCCCTACTTACTACAATTTTGTATCACACCTGACGAAGTGTTGCAGCAGTGCACGAAACTTCGTGATTTTTTTTATTCCGTTGTACCTTACATTGCGAGAGAAACAAATATCAGTAGCCAACATTTTTTTTCATTTCATTTTTTATTTCTTTATTTTCCGCATTCAAAATAAAACAAAGTAAAAAGATAACAATGTTAAAAAAAGTGTAACTAAAAACAAATGTAACATGCAAGTACATACATACTTATAAACCAAAAAAAAAATGAACATAGGATATCAAAGAGAGGTTAAGAGCATATACATAACAAAAAATCTAGTATTTAAATGTGGAGGGACCACCAAATGCCAAAGAGGCCTGTCCATTTTTGTCCATGACTTCTTTTTGCTTTTCCTTCATCTTGCCAGCTGCGGCCAATATATGTCTTAAGAGATTAAAAAAAACATGAAATGTATGCATTGATTTTTCATATTCTGCCATTGTTCATGAAATGATCTGTTTATCTACAAAATAAGGACTTTGTGACCGAAATGTAAACTACACTACAGCTCAAAAAAATTAATTGGCATAGGAAAAGGGAAAGGGAAGGAGCCGCCATTTTAAATCATGGTATATTTTGTCCACTTCAGCATGAAACAAGATGCTTTGTAAAAAGCATCGTGTTTCATGCTGAACTGGACAAAATATTCCACGGTTTAAAACTGCGGCTCCTTCCCTTTCTTCCCTCTCCCTTTCCCTATGCCAATTCCTTTGAGCTTGAGTGTAGGCCTAGTGGAGCCGCCGAACAAGCGAGCCATATTTCTCTCAATCCACGCTAGAGGTTTTGGGTGTAACTGCTGTCAACTGGGCCACTGGCGCGGCCGCTGTGGGATTAGACGGTCTGTGGCCGTGGGGTCGTTTCGGGCGTAAATCTATATCATAATTGATTATTGCAGTAGCTATTCTACTTGTCTGCCCCTAAAATATTTTGGATGACGTCTTATCACGATATTGGCATCTTACCAGTTTTGTGTAAATGTTGGATCTAAATGGTAAATGTCCAATTCAGCTGCCGCTAAATTGCCAACAGCTTATTTGTGCGCTCCCTTGCTATCTGGCCATACATGTGGCGCTGGTTCATTTTGGTATGCCAGCAGTTGTTCCATGGCCTGCAATTCAGCGTCTTCCTCATCAGACTAAAATTCTTGAGTCCTATTTTACCTACTTCTCCATCATCATTATCATCAAATTTCTCGGAGATATCTTCTTCGATTTTAAGACGTGCTCATCCTCTTTCCCAGACATTATGATAACTTTCAATCCGCATTCAGCGAATGTAAGATAATGAACCTTACGATATTGAACCTTATCCTCGCATTGTTCTTTTATACAGCCATAGGCTGATTTTTTTCTTCTTCAGATTGCAAGCATGGACTGGGATACGATGTAAGTATCATTTATTTCTTTGCATGATACTACAGTTCTTGTCAGAGCAAATTCCATCAAGAGTATGAAATACTCCTGTATTCATATGTTCATGTGGGTGTTAATGTACTTTAATGTAGTTGGGTAAAGAATATTCTGCTCCGTTCTGTCCAGTTCTGTTGATGTTAGACACTGTTAGAGTAAGTTTATAGTTCAAGTTAGAGTCTGTTAGACTCTTTAAAAATTCATATTTTTAGGCAGTTATTGTAAATCTTTACACTTTCCATGTGTCTAATTAGGTGGTCTGTTGCAATTGACAGATCACCTCTTGATTTCGTCAGAATTTTCCTTTTCTTTCTCTTTATTTTTATTCCTTCACCCCCATTTTTTTGTGCCATGCATAACCCATAATTGCCTCCATCAATTTTATTGAAACTTTTGTCACTTCTTGGTATTGATGTAATCTTTTTGCAAAAGTCTTTTCAAGGTCATAACATGGTTGTGACCATCGACGAGCAATTTAATGAAAAGCTCTTATTGCATTTGTCTCTAGAATAGATCATCGGATCATAATGAAATCTGACATGAATAAAATTAAAAAATAAACAATTTCATTACAAAAAAATGTGTGCGTACGCGTACATTAATGCATTTACAAGCGTGCAAAATTTAAAAATGCTCTAATTCAGCTAGAATTTTTTTTGCATATGTTCTAGGCCATTTTGAGCAATTAAAAAATTTCTGCACATGCGCGCATGTTTGCACGTTTTTACGTGTGTAATGCGAATACAGAGTCAAAGTTTCGTTTTTTTTTTTACTAGTTTTATATTTCTGACACTACAAACATCACATCCTGCAATTTTGAGCCATTTCCAATAACAAGGTCGTGCGAGTGCGTCAAAGTTGAAAGTCTGCGCGTGCGTCTATACGTTTTTGTGTGCAGATATAGTAAAAAATATGACTACCTTCAATTGGCCATAGCTCCTCAGAATGGCTGGTGACCCCCAATTTTATTTTAATATTCCGAAAGAGTGGGAAATGTAGATGTGATTTAATGTTCGATTTAGCCCTTAAATTTATTTTGACGTCATCATATTGCCATATGCATAATAATTTTTTTTTATGCCTCCGCCACGAAGTGGCCGCAGGCATTGTTTTCGGGTTGTCCGTCCGTCCGTCCATACGTATGTCCGTCCGTCCGTCCGTCCATCCGTCCGTCCCGAATCCGTTTAGGCAATATCTTGAAAAGCGCTAAACAGATTTGCTTCAAACTTGGTACATATGTGTATTGCATGAAACCAATGAAGTGTGTAAAATTGCCCCAAATTGTTTATTACTTAGGAATAAACTGGTGACATTTTTTATTAAATTCCTAAAAGTTCAGAGGTCAAAGGTCAATGAACTTTGCCAAAATTGGCTAAGAACTGCCCCAAGCTTGATATTTTTCCAATAAATCCAAATCCTAGGATGCAATTTTCATGAAACATGTTACAAAGATAAATCACTACTTAAGAATAGACTGGTGACATTTGTGATGAAATTCCTGAAAGTTCAGAGGTCAAAGGTCAATGAACGTCGCCAAAATTGGTTAAAAACTGCCCCAAACTTCATATTTTTTACCATAAAACCAAATTAAAAAATGTCATTCTCATGAAACGTGGTACTAAGATGGATCACTACTTGGGAATAGACTGGTGACATTTTTAGTGAAATTCCTGGAAGGCCAGAGGTCAAAGATCAATGAACTTTGCAACAATTTTCTCAAAATTGGCCCCATATTGATATTTTTCACAATAAACCCAAATCCAATAGTGCAATTCTAATCAAACATGGTACAGAGATGTAACACTTCATGGAGGTAGATTGATGGAAGTGTGGGTAAAATTCCTGAAAGGTCAAAGGTCAATGAACTTTGCCAAACTTGGCCAAACATGGAAAAACAGAATATATTTTCATTTCACAGAGGAATTAAATAGTAATAAGTAATATTTTTCACAATAAATCAAGAGCCAATTGTGCAAAACCAACCAAACATGGTGCAAAGATGGATCACTACTTGGGGGTAGACTGATGATATTTTTGGTGAAAATTCTCAAAGGTCAGAGGTCAAATGCCAATGAACTTTGCCAAAATTGGCTAAAAATTGTGCCAAATTTTACATTTTTCACATTGAATGCAAAACTAATGGTTCAATTTGAACCAAACATGGTACAGAGATGTATCACTTCATAGAGGTAGACTAGTGAAAGTGTGGGTAAAATTTCTGAAAGGTCAAAGGTCAATGAACTTTACCCTAAAATTGACTCATTTTAAACAAACTTAATACAAGAATGGCTTTAGACGGACTGATTAGATTGGAAGTCAAAGGTCAACGAACATTGCCAAACTTGGCCAAACATGGAAAAACAGAATATATTTTCATTTCACAGAGGAATTAAATAGTTCATTGCCCACCAAACAGGTTTTCTGAGAATAAATCTAAAAAGAGCTTAGTGAAGAGGCAGAGGCATATTTATCGACTGTGCGGCAGTCGAATTGCTCTAGTTTCATATATGACGTCATGAACTTTTTACCCGGTTTTGTGTATCTCAGTAATCCTTGATCAATTTTTCTCCCAAATTTCAGTATGTTATAGCTGAGACCTTGCTCTATTGTAGGAGTTGCCTTCATTTTTCACTTTGATGACGTCTTCATGATGTAAATTTCATTATATGCATTAATGTCAAAATCGGACATATGTACGTGTAATGTCAATGGAAAAGGCATTTATTTCAAATCATGAAATGACATGACATATTTCTAACAAATATTTTCTCACAAAAATTTGCCAACATGTAGGAGAAATATCAGGGAAGAATATAAGTGAATAATATTCGTTCCCGAAGTTTTATGCTTTTTCAGAGTTTATCACCAATTGGTAAGTCAGAGAGGAAGGCATTCCTTAATTATCTTACACAAAGTTGTTTAAAGTTTGTTTAAATCTCTCTCATTTCTTATTAGTCTAGTTCGTCCTCTGGAGGCGGGTATATGTGTGATAATGCGCCCATCGCTAGACCATGACGAGTTCACCTTTCCGAGTTTCTTGCTTTTACTAGTAATGCTTGGTTGCGAAGAGTAAGGTCTCCTACAATGGACTAACCTGTGCCTTTCAGTTTCCTCCTATTGAGGATGATTTCTCTCTTTTTCCTATAACTAGTCAGCTCTAGGATGATGGAGTATTGCTCCATTACATTGATTAGGGTTAAACAGCAATTCAGTTTGGACAACATGCTCAAAATAAGTCTGACTGAAGTTCCATCTTCTCTAAAACTTGAATGTACAAAATCGTATGATTATAGCATAAAACAAAAAACCCACTGTATTCTGATATATTGCTACTTGTAGATTAGTATGTACATGTTTCAACTTTTTTCTTATTAAATTGCTTAAAGATATGGTCTTGTCTTGAAATTTCTGATAACGGATACAATATTAAGCATAGAAAATAATTTTGTTCACTCAATTTCCACTTCAACCAATTTGCAATTTTGATGTTTCTCATTGCAGAGATGGGATTGTTGATTGTTGGACAAGAAATCATGATCCTGCACTGAAGGTACAAGTAATAGAGAGTTTATGCTTTTGCATTCAAGAAATTGAACAAAAACTTAACTTAATCTTAAAGCGAAAGTCCACCCTGAGGTTAAGTTGGTTTTAATAAGAGCAAAAACATGAAAGAAACATAAGTGAAGGTTTGACAAAAGTTCATCAAAGGATAATAATGTTATGATTATGGGTACTATTTTTGGGGGGAAATGTTTGTATTCTCTAAAGGATACCACTGTACCTGTGCACGCTAATCTTCATGGAAAAGATGAATTCTTTTATCAAAAATCAGAAAAAGGGGACTTTATGGAATCCTACACTGCACAACATACATGTACATGTATGGGAAAGCATCTTGCACATAAAACTTCATAAAACTTAATAATATGTTTTTGCTCTTTTTTGTTTTGTTAAAACCACTTTAACACCAGGGTGGACTTTCCCTACAATAAACTGCAAAGGAAAATGCTAAATAGAGAGAGTGGCCTCATTATATTCAAATAAAAGTTTTTGTTGTCCACTGATATCATTACGTCCTAATGAATAAGAAAGCAAAGTTGTACCCATGGATACTACACTAGTGTTGTGTTATACAAAACAATGTCAAAGAGAAAGAAGGTGGGAAAAGAGAAAGAAGGTGGGCAAAAGAGAAAGAATCACAAAATCATAACAAATCTGAGGGCAAACGGGAGAGGAAGGTGATGATTGAGAGCTAATGAGGTGTGTAGTGGTTGTGAACTGTGACTGAAGCTCTAGATGTCCAAGGTTCAAGCCCTTCCATGGCACTTGTGTACTTCAAAAAAAAAGACTTAAAGGTCCACTGACATCAAAATATATGTCGACTTCTGCTGGTGTATAATAGTGTGTATATTACCAAATCACTTAGTGTGGAATGAAAATTATTTCATGTATTTTTAAATAATTTTTCTTCATTTTTCCACCGCCTCAGCCCCACAGCCCCGCCTCCAAAAATTTCCTCCAGTTCAAGATTCCCATGGTGACATCATCAAATGTAGAAATAAACTGAACAATATACAAAGTTATGCAAACAGCTATTCATTGCAATGAATATCTGTAATTGCTTATAATAGCATCACATGTTTGCTATATCATGCGAACTTCTTGCTTCTTCCTTGGCACATTTTGCAAATTTGTGACATGGCAAACAATTATTCCCATATGGAAGGTTGTTAGATGGTATTGTGTAAAGACATGTGATGCTCTTGTCATGCTTGTGAGCAAGTGTAGGTGTTCATTGCAATAGCTATGTATGTGCATAAATTGTGTCTATTGTACTGCTCATTTCTACTTTGATGATGTCACTGTGGGAATCTTGAGCTGGAGGAAATTTTTGGAGGCGGAGCTTAGCAGTACTGAGGAAAAATGTAGGAAAATTATTTAAAAATATCTGAAATATATTTTCATTACACAGTAAGTGATTTGGTAATATACATACCATTATACACCAGCAGAATGTCAACATATATTTTGATGTTAGGGGACTTTTAATCCACATTGCTGCTCTCAACCCACCCAAGTAGAAATTGTATGAGTGTGCCTTAGTGGCTGCCGTGATTCGGAATGATCCCTTTGGGATTGGAGAGGTGTCACAGAGACTAACAAGCCTCCGATGAAAGGGTGATAATATGGTAAAGCACTTACAGATGATATTGTATCATATTAAGTGCCATATAAAAACTGCATGATTATTATTATTATAAAGAAAGAGAGAAGGAGAGATGAAGAGCGAAAAAGAATCAGGGGGAAAAGGACGGATAATAGAGAGGAAATGAGAATGGGAAACGGAGGAGGGATTGAAATGCAGAGAGAGGAACGATACAAACAAATATTTAAAATGTGGTGGAAGCATATTATTTTGTGTGTTTGCACAAAAGAGAAAGAGAGAAGGAAAGAGCATGACACAGAGAATTTATGAAGAGAGGAAGGAGATTGACAGAGTTGGGGGGGGGGGGGTGTAGGGTTGGGGGAAGGGGAAGGGGTATAAGAGGCAGATTATAGAGAGACAACCCCCCACTTGCCTTGCCCCGTAGAATGCTAAGTTGCTTGATGTTGAGGTATTTATTGTGATGTTTCATATTATAATTACCTTCTTCTATTTGCTCTTAAGTCGTCCATCATTGCATTCATCCATGACCTGCGTGCGAAAAGTGAGCTGCTGTTACAGACTGAGGAGTTCCTTGCAGCCACCTTGGCTGCCAAGGCGCTTTACTTATTCAATGTTTTGGAGAGAGATGGACACCTAACTCCAAAGCTCAACCACGTCAGACAGGATACTTTCCTACTGCATGCGGAGGCCTGCATCCACGCTGTGCGTATATGTGCTGTATTTTATCAACAATGTTGAAGCATCAGTCTGTTGCCTGAAATTTGTGAAAATCATAATTGCTGGCCAACTCCATTAGGCTACAATGACAGTTTGTTTTGACTTTTCATTCTTCTTGTGCATCGTGCATTTAAGTAATACCCATACCAACGCTTGTCTACCTTGAACTTTACAGAGAGCAAGACTAAATGGCCAGTTACTGCATTTTGAAAGCTTTTTAAACAGAATAAGCTTCTTTAAAGGTCATTTACTGTACTGAAAGTTATATGCCCTCAAATGATCCTCAATTAGAGTAATTAGTGAATGCATCACAAATCTTCAAAATGTTAGGCCCGAACATTGTGTAATTTGTGATTTAATCACTAATTACCCCAAATGTGGATCATTTGAGGGCAAATAACTTTCAGCAAGTTTCTAAAATGGACAATACCTGAATTTAAGACCATTGGCAAGAAGATTGCTCACGATCACCTTTTGAAGGTTTTTTTGTCTTTCCTGTACAGTATGTATCCTTTAAGATATTTAAGTGTTTCCCATTTTGTTTCTCACATTTATGAATTTATCTTTAATATCACCTTAATATCAGGGTTATATTCCCATTCAAAGAAATCTTGAAATCTTGAATACACATAGTAGCAATTATATCCCTCATTAATGTATTCCAGTTCTTTGATTGGTTTAAAGTATGTCACATGACCACAAATAGTTCAACTATATAGAGCGAAATAAGCTCATGCAGAGGGAAGAAAAAAAAAGATTTCCTGATGTCAGAGGGAAAAAGGGTACTATTTCGTGACATCATTACAAAAATAGTCGCCCTTTTCCCTCTGTCTCGATATTGGTTCATCCCGGGTAAATGCGTGACATGCTAAATCTACACAATACATTTCTTTCTGCGGTGTTGTGGCCGAGGCGCAACTTGATTTTCTGTTGGTTTGCTGGAGCCGCAGCAAATAAAAAACAAGTGATACGGGCACCTAACGTGTTGAGCTTAGAGCATGGACACTATCACAAGGTCCATGGTAAGGATTCAATTATTGAACAAAGAATATATCAATGAAGGATATAAATCAAATATTTCATGATCTTCATTCAGGATCTTTGTGGAATCTATTGGTCCCCTTGGTGAAGTGGAGGGCATGTGATACCATTTTCCCTCAACCTGCCATCTCTGGAAAGTAGTACCACATGCCCTCCACTTAACCATGGGTGCAAGTAGATTCCACAAGATCCCTCATTATCATGGCATATTTGTATACTGCCTGATGAACAAAGAAATTCAGCGAACCATTTCATTTATAATACCACCAATGTGAATATGTTGATCATAATTTTGAAATCATCAAAATACAGGGTGTATCATCTTTTAAAAAAGATTTTGAATAATTTTAGCTACTTGGATCTTAATGATTTGTAAATTAGTAAAAGTCTTTTTACATTGTGTGCATGCCCCCTCAGGTATTAACAACTGCTGGTAAAGTAATGAATTGTGTATTTTTATTGAAGCAAATTTGTCTTCTGCTTTTTTTGCAGGCAGACTTTGGGCAATTGGTTCCTGTTAATCTTCAAATGTTGGAGCATGCACGTCAAAGTGTTCAAAGATGCACATGTGCTCCTTGTAAGTTACCAAGAAGAAATTTCAAGCTTTTTGGTACATTTTGTGCCATTCTTGATTATTTAAAATCATATGTATTGGTGTATTAGTTGCTCCCATGCTGGAATTCACACAATCAGTACCTCCACGATGAAGAAAATTAAAAATGCAGTTGTTTCCACACTCTTAAAAAGTAAAAGAATGTGTATTAATGAAATTTCTGAAATTGTTGGTGTGAGACGACATACAGTATGTGTGCATTTACTAGACTGTGTATTTGCACAAGAATTGTTAAAAAGATGGATCCATCCTGTTGAGACCATGCTCCTTGCTGCCACTCATGACCTGCAGCTGCTCTTATCAATACAATGCACACATGAACATGATCGATTTCCAAATTTACTACATGTAACACAACATCTACCAACTTATGTTTTCTCCTTTCTTTCCTTTTTCACCTGTAGTCAGATTTTCTAAGTTTGTCTCTCTCCCTCCCCAATTGTCCAAGCATTTCTATCCATATTGTTCATCACTCGTCTCACCTCCTTATGTATAACATCTCTTCTCCCCACATTTTTTTATGATTTATTTAACCATGTTTCTTTTATAAAGAAGCTATATTGAAAGCTTCACAGTTAAATGGTAGCTTAATTATTGAACTGCTGATTTCAAACACTAATGGCATTCAAATACTGTATCATGAAAAAAAAACTTAAAGTAAAAGCTGAGGTTAGTACGTTTCTCGGGCCCGGGTATACCCCTGTCCCCGTTTGTGAGTAAGAAACTTGGGAACACACCTGGCTCCCTAGTAAATGTGTCAATTTGTATATGTTTGAAGAAAGGCAAATTGAACTTGAAGAATGTAGCCAGCTCTGATATTGGAAAGCTGGTATGCAAAGTATTCAAAAGAAAATTGAAATGTCATTTTTTCTAAAAATTGATGATGCTTTCCAATTGTTCTGATAGATGCATATTGTACTATTTTCCATTATGCACTATTAATTTCAATACTGTTTAAATACTGTTTAATTGTATATTATTGATTTTACAGCCATTTTTTCAGAGAATCGGAAAGTTCTGAAGCTTGTCATCAATCTGAAAGTGGCTTTTATAAATGCTCAAAGTCCAAAAGGCCCACATCAGATGCTTATTGATCAACTGAAGAAGTTACATGCTGAGGTTGTGAAACTTCCACCTCGCTCAATGGTAATTTAGATTTGTATTTTTGATTTCCCTTGATTTGATTCTGCTTGTTTGGTACACGATACTAGCATGTCTTTTTAACCTGTTTTACTTTAAACTTTTCAAAGCTACCACAGTTCTACTACACCAAAACACAAGACTCTGTCTCCTCCGGCAATATTACAAGTGTAATCCTACACAATAGGTCATATCGATCGTCTTTATAGCTCTATGATGCAATTTATTTTGTTTTGAAGAATTTAGAGTGGCCTGTGGTCATGAAAAGTATTTTATTTTGTGAAATGCATGGATGTACTACGATATAAATATTTGTTTCAAAGATGGACATCCAATGTTGCGAAAAATCCTACTGAGCACAAATTTCTGAGTGGAATTCTTTAGAAATAAAAATCTCAGGTGGCCAGATGTTTGCAGGTTGTTCATCCATCTGTTTGTCAAAAAATCATCGACAGGATTTCATCAAACTCTGCACGATGTTAATGATTTATGACAGGACAATTAAATGAAAAGATTTTTGGTCATGCAGGTCTAAGATCAGAGGTCAATGTCAAATCTGATAATGTCTCTTTTTGTGTGATAACTTGAGAAATATTGAACAAATCTTAGTACAATGATAATGTGTGACAGGATAAACTTATATAGGTCATAGCCAAAGGTATAAGTTCGATATAAAATTGTAATATGTTGCTTTTTACATGGTAATATTTTACCAAATATTGCCAAACTTGGTACAATGTTAATACGTGACAGGTCTCTCTCAATTAAGTTGTACGTGTACGTCATACCCAAATTTTCCAGGCATTAGACAATGAAATTGTAATCCTTTAGATTATGTAATACTTCAGTGTCTGTGCAGGCGGTGAAGGTATACCAGTTGACTATGCCCAGTCCAAATTCTCTGGTCTGAATATTGGATTGAATGCATGCATTACTGCCATCCATTCATTATCAAGAAAATCTTTAAAGAGGGATAAAACCATTTCATCTTTAAACAGAGTCTGAGGACTATGCAGGTAAACAAGTTTTCTCATTTCTGAGTTTATATAACGGGGGGAATTAAATGAGGAAGGGAAGACAGGTGGAACACTGAGCTGTGATGGTAGGGGATTGGGGTCAGAATGATGACTAGGAAAGAGCAAAGGAAGAGAGAGATAGAGACAAATAAATGATAGAGAAAAGCAATTACAAGCAAGAAGAGAATAAAGTTTCCATTGAAAATGGACAGATGAATGACAGAGGAGGGAGACAACTTCAACAAAAAATGTGAGCCTGTAGAAACTGTGTTTTCATTCTTGTAATAGTCTGCGTGGGTGAAGTTATTATTCACATCCTGTCAACATGAACTAGGCTTGCATGTTTTTCACATTGGTCTTCTCATGTTCATACAGTATTGCGCAATACCATTCTCTATCCTGGGGCGGATTGCAAAACTTCCTGCCTAATTGAAACTTTTTATGTGACAGTCGTGTAACAACCATAATGACAATGAAAACTCTGTGTTTGGTGAGGCTCTCATTTTGCCCGGAATGTTTCATGGTGAATGCAATTTTGTGATATTTTGCTGTGCTATTGATCGATTCTTTTATAGGAGTAGTGTATCATGGTGTGATCATTATTGATGGACCGACATCTGGATTTACACTGAACAAGTATTTATGGATACATGCTATTGCTTTTATAACTCATGCTTTTGTACCTCAACATTTCTCAATTTCTCACTCCTCACTTGAGCGAAGGATACTTTGTTGAGGTTCTTCAGTTCTCCAGCACAAGTTTTGGGAGTATTGCAGCGATTTATAGGGTATGGAAAAGGAGAGATGGAGCCCGAACAAATGCAAGGGGGAGCTCAGATGGATTGGATTCCACATCACAATCTCCAACAACATGGCAGAAATGGACAACGACAACAGGTACTAGTGCAGTGTGTAGTGATGAGAAGTTTCAGATCTAGCTTTCTGTCTGATTGTCTTATTTATTTTACAAAATGATTAAGTATGATAGTACAAGTTTTCTTATCAAAAATACATGTACCATCAAATGTTGTTAGATTTGATTTTTTTTTCTTTTTAATGGTAAAAGTGTAAATGTTGTGATTTTTCTTTGGTTCTTTCCTCTCATATCATTTTTTGTTTTGCCTTCACCACAGTGGCATTATACATACAATTGTCTGCCCACCTGTCCAGAAAGCTAAATAAATTTTTATGTCATTTTGTGAAACCTGGTTCAATGATGATATATGACACAACAGTCATAATTTACATAACATTATTAAATCTTCATTATGCATATTTAAATTTCTTTATTTTTGCAATTGCATTTTTCTTCTTATTTTGTATGTGGGATTTTAGTTCTGTTAGATAGATATAGAATTATTTGAACAAAATAATCAATTCCTAATTACTAGCTCCTCTGCTTGTCGTCCTCGTTATTACCTCTTAACTGTTTCTGGCATTATTTTCAAAGAAAATTCCAATGAGTATGCTTCAAACTGTTTAATTATGATATTAGATTAGGAAAAAAGCAATGTTATACATATCTTCACAAATTATGTCACATCTCATGTTCAATTGTGAGTCATATTTATTGGAGGAATAAATGATAAACCAAAAAAAGGTTGAATAAATATACAATTTTGTTATTTTTCTGTTAAATTGTTATATCTTTTGCAAGGAATATCAATTTTATCTATCTAAAAAAAAAATCTGATTGAAGCATTCATCTGACCATTTTTTTTCCAGGTATGGAATAAACTATGAATACATTTGCTGCCTGCTTATATAATTACTGCTCTCTTATTCAACAACCCCCCTTGGTTCTCTATTTTGTCATAACATCTTTTAAAAAGAGAGTAAATATAAACAAGGGGAAGTGAATTCAATTATAAAGTGGAGGATTGCTATAAAAAATATGTTAGAAATGTAATGTATTATACATTTCTTTCCTATTTCTCAATATAATTTTGTTTATCTTTGTACAGAAGAGAACAAGAAAATCTCGACGTCAGGGAAAACGACGGGGATCTAACCAGGAGGACACTAATGCCACTTCATCCAGTGGAATGCGCAATGGTCGGTTTGGAGTGTTTCCTGATAGGGTGACACATCAGGTGACTGGTCAGGTGACTGGGCAGGTGACACGTGGAACATCGCAGAACGCATCATATGGAGGAGCAAGACCCAAAGTGAGACAGGGCCACTCTGTGCATGATGGTGGTGGCACACAAATAGGACGTCATTTTCCAGCCGGCCAGCAGACCAGAGGCACATCATTTCAGGAAGGTCCTAGCCAGTTGTCAAACCAGAGCAACACACCAAGCAGTGGCACAAGTACGACAAAGACATCCCAGACGAAGCCGTCCAATTTGAATGACAAGACATTCAAAGCTATCCAGAAAGAGCTCAAACTCCAGGGAGGTAGATTCCTCATCCTTTGCCAAAAGTGTTTCACCAGTAGGCCGCAAAGAATAAGCCCCCCGAAATCTTCCGATACCAACCATTGCTCTTCCTCAGCATTTCATAGTATGAGAGGCAGCAAGGGCCTCTTCCACAGGGACAGTCAAGGAAATTACACCAAGCTTCGTGAGCGGCCTCCCATGTCCTTCCAGGGCAAGCCACGTTTGTGCTGGCACATCCAGGGGGATGGCACTTGTAGAAGACAGGACCGCTGCAAGTTTCCTCACAGCCAAACGGAGTCCTTGCTGTGGTGGTTGGAGGCAAAATACAAGGTCAAGAGAAGTGACCTGCGAGACATCTGCTTGGGCCTCTCCCATCCTGGAGTCCCTGGCAGACACCCTCCTCCCATAGCTGGCTCCCAGAGTGGAACTCACCAGTCGTCAAAAGCAGCAGGTGAAAACAAGGGTTGGCCCAAGGCTAAGGAAGGTGCAACAGTGCATCGGGCTGCAGAGGTGGCGTCATGCCGTGCATCTAACTCACCGACTGAGACACCACCTTTCAAATATATGATCAAGGTGAGAATCTCTTAAATAAAACACAACAAAAAAGCAATCCCCCCCCCCAAGCAAAATAACATAACGTTTTATCGAAGAGGTTTTAGTTAGTTAGAGATGGATGATAAACAATGGAAGGACATAAATTATGCACCAGAAATTGAATTCATCAAATATTTGACAGAATCCCCAAATAAGCCTTGTGACTTTTGAAAAGTGACATTTATTCCTTTAAAATTTGCCCGCTCATGCATGACTCATTGGATAAATGTGATTTTCACAGAGAAGTTAGTCAATAGAACAATCCTGGCAAATTATTTTTCCCAAAACCTCTTTGATAAAAAAATTATGCTATTTTGCTTAGGGGTGGGGGGTGGGGGGACTTACTTTTTTTTGTTGTGTTTATTTCACAGTCAAAATTATTTTCAGGCTATAGAATTTAATTTCTGTGAATATGAGAGATGGCCAGGATGGTGCAAAAGAATGAGAAAATGTTCGATAATTTCCCTTTTCATTACTCCACAGGTATTTAATTGAAACTTGTATTAGAGTAACCTGCACTTAAGACCATCTGCTCATAAACCCTACATTTCTTGTCTCCCTAGAGCGGTCTTTCTATACAGGTTTGACTGTATAACTACCAAGCTGGCATTAACCTGTTCTGTATTGAGCCTGAGTATTTGCAGGGGGGCTCCTCTCCACTGAGATACTGAGCAACGCGATTCCTGTGTAATCTGCTGTACAGACAATAAACCTCAAATTCCTTCAAGGGCGCAATTACTCAACATCCCTTTGGTCACTGCAGTACCATGGCAATTGTTGGTCTCCTAACTGGATCAGGGTTTAAGAAGCCCCCAAATCTACATGTGAATAACGGGTGAAGAGATCATCTGCTTTCAATACCCTGCAGGTTGTCTGTGGAAAGTGCTTCAGGGCCGACTCCTCTGTGACGGAGGAGCAGAACCCGAAGAAACCGTCCTACTGCACAGGGAAGGGACGGCACCATTGGGGTCTGGACACGCTCTGTGTTGTGAAATCAGCTAGTCTTGGGCGCTGGATGAAGATCTCTTCTCGGCACTCACGGCTAAGGCCAGATGTGAAGCTCATGCTCTGCCGGAAGGGCAAAAGCTGTAAGCAGGATGTGATCTACAGGGTGCCGTGTATGTTCCCCCATTTTCAAGAAGAACTGGAACTGTGGAATTACCAGAATCAGCACAATGGTGAGATATGAGTCAAACAATTCTTTAATGCTACAGTTCCTTCCTCTCTATTTGAAAGCAGTATCGACTTGCCTTTGAACCCTTTGCGTGCCAGACTAACTGCTACTCTTTGGAATTTATGTACATTAAAGTAATTCACAAGTGGCAAGTTAATGGATCAAGTGTGACTAATTACAACATGAGATCAGTTTAAATGAAAGTATTAAGATTCTGGTACCTCCAACCTTCTGAAATGCAGGGACACTATTTATTGAACACATTGTTACCAAGTATGATGCTTTTTCTTTATATCTTTGAATGATCTAAAATGATCTTTACTCCCCCCCCCCCCTCCCCACTATCAAATAAAAAACTCTGTAGATCTATGCTAGTGGCCAAACTGATTATTTCTTGAAGAAATGGATTATGTGAGAAGAGACAAGTTGCAGGTTATCTAGAGACATCCATTGAATGAGCTCCTGTGCAATTCAGTCGTTAGAGCAACCTGGCTTCCCATACTTCAAATTGTAATTTGTTTTAAATGTTTAACTCTTTGAGTGCTCTCCGTGCTATGCTCTCTGTGCCACGCACACACTAGGGGATGTCTCTCTTATTGCAGCCCAAGGCTATCCCAAGGCTGTAATCTTAAAACATGTCTGTTTTTATTCAACCTTTGTTTCTTTTACACTTTTTTGCTGCATGTTTTTGCATGCATAGAAAGGATCATGTTTACTGTTAATAGCGGTATGAAAGGTCATGTGTATCAGGGCATCTAAGCTTTCCTATGGTACCAAGTTTAGTTTAGTTTGGAAGATGCCCATTTCATAGCTTCTGAGGGGTTCATTGCTTTACAAAAGAGCAGGATATGTGGTCATGCATACGCGCCTTTAAGGCTGGGGTGAGTTTCTAAAGAAGAGGTCCATGGGTATCACCTAATCTACAGGAATAGGTTATGTAATGTTAACATGTGTAAAGATGTATGTACACAAATATGCCTGCTATAGGCTCTAATTTTTTGGTATCTGCAGGCCTATTATCAGTTGAATTTGAAAAACATATTGTGGAGCCAGTGAAAGGGCACTTTCGTTATGAAAGAACAGGAAGTGACGCACCCAACCACTTTCAAACCATAGTCAATTACGGAGCAGGTCAATTGAAAACTTGACAAAGCATGTAGCACAATAAACAGGGCAGGAATTAATTTCTATAGAAGAGATCCCTGGATTTTACAATCAATAAAGCCCTATGTACAGGAACATGATGGTTTAGTTCTAAACATTACTTTGAACCTCTCAAAATCAATAAAGCCATTATCGTAGCCATTGTGGTATCGTAGCCCAGAATCACAGCAACGTTTTAAATACAGTACAATATAGGCATTTTCATTAACCTATGTGCCTTATGTGAGTAAATCTGCACACAGCGTGCCACCATGTGAGAGATTATCCGAATGAACCCCGTTCTTGTTGGAAAAAAAATTGTCACGAAGCATACGAAGAGTTAATGATCATCATGATGTATAATGCATATGAATTTCTTAGGTTTTTCTTTACTAGGGCAGGCATTTAGAAACTATCAATGTGCACAGCTCTCCAGGGAAAAAAATAATTAAACATTTGGGGGGGGGGGCTTCTTTTTGGCCATTTGGCTACAATTTGACATTGTGTCTATGGAATTTTGGGGGCTCGTTTAACATTTTCCAGGGCTATTTCAGGGGAGAAATCACTCCAAGCCCCCATGTGTTTTTTCCCTGCAGCTCTCATAGCGTTTGAATTGGTCTTCTATTGCATGGAATTAGAAGTCAGTTCCATATAAGATATTCGCACTGTTATTTTTTTTCTCACTTCATATTGTATGTTGCAGTGACAACGTTGAAGGATGTAATCACAATCCAGCAGGCTCGTGCTACCGTGGTCATGCATGAGCAGATCCCAGTGTCCAAGTTCAGTTGCTCTTTCTGCCGCTTTACATGCACAACACAGACCCAATTTGACATCCACATCCACACAGTTGACCACAAGGCGAGGATCTTCAGTGACGCAGATCGTGTGTGGAAGTACCGGACCCCTCCACAGAACATCAACAATGGCCAGTACCAGCTGTGCAAGGAGTATGTAGCCTATTCAGTCACATATACATTATTCCCTTCTTTTCACCCATATCTTGAAGAGCTGTTTAACCCATAGCCTGCCCCAATGAATAGGGCCCACTGCCACGCCGTTAATTGTGCCCGCCCCAAGTCCGCCATGTGCCATGTTTATTTTGAGGCCTATTCAGTTGTGTGGCATTTCGAACCACTATATTTTGAAATCTACACACTTTTACGGAAAAACTTGTACATAAAAGTTGTGGGAAATTTTATTAGCTTTATCATGGTATGAAGAATGTATACTTTAGTACGGAAGATGTTGATCATCGTGGTAGTAGTATCGCTAGAGTAGTAATCTGTTGTCTCACGATAAGGCAAACTGGAGATCGCGACGTTTCGACCGCTACTGCTAGTCTTTGTCAGGCAATGTGGACAATCCGGCTCCTTCGGAAGGCAGTTTACGCTATAAAAGACGCGTGCAGCGACGATTGTCCACATTGCCTGACGAAGACTAGCAGTAGCGGTCGAAACGTCGCAATCTCCAGTTTGCCTTATCGTGAGACAACAGATTACTACTCTAGCGAATGTATACTTTGTTTATCTATTTTAAACTTATAATACATGTTAAGTTGCACAGGATCAGGGTGAATGAAGCAACTTTGTTTCTTGCGAGGAAGAGGCATATTGATGATATGATATAAAATATAAAACTCTAAATTACTTGTGAAAAGCCAATCTGACAGGTGAAGATGAGGCCAAGTGACGGAAAGCCGATTATCTGGTGCACACAAAGCGATGAATAATAGCGCATGCGAATCATTGAGAAACAGTGTAATAAGCATGAACAATGACTGCTATTACAAATGTGTGCAAGCTCGCACTTGGCAGCTTACTCCAAATGTACAAAGCAGTCGACCGATAGTGCGCTGGCGTGTTTAAAGCACCATAACAATAGCTTGCATGCGGCTCTATGGCACTGTGAGAGTTAAGGGCTAGTTTAATGCAATGTCTTAGAGGAAATTTTGAACGATGTGTGTATAGTGTAATGAGTCTATTAGTACCTTGTTTGGAGTAATACAAACTACCAGTGTAAATAATATTAAGAATGGAGCCTAAAGATGCAGCTGGGGAGGTGAAATTACTTCATATGGAAGAAGAACCTTTTGAATGTATGTTGTGTCATACCTCCTGTCTGTGTTACCCACCAGTGTGAATTCTAAGGGAGTGAGCTAGAACAGCGATCAAATTAGAAAGTGCTTTGATAGTGAGGCTTATTCATATGGAAGAAGAACCTTTTGAATGAAACTTGCATCATACCTCCTGTCCGTGTTGTGTTCAGAAATTCATCCCACTAGTGTGAATTTTGAGGAGAGTGAGAACAATGGTCAAATTACAAACTGCATAGTCAAGCTTCCTCATATGGAATAAGAACCTTGAGCCATATATTCATGAAACTGTACTAGCCAAAATAGATGGAATGCAGATAAGCAACTAACTAGGCTTAGTACTGCTTCATGAATATAACTGCCTCTGGTGAATAAACATCCCTTCACATCTCCTGTCTGTGTTGTGTGCAGGAGTACAACCCACCAGTGTAAATCCTAGTGAGAATGAGAACTATGACTAAGTTACAAACTACTTGGTGAAGCTTTAACCAGGGGCCATATTCATGAAACCTTACTAAGCCTAGTAAGCTACTAAAGTGCGTTCACCTATATACATACAGTTTCAGTAACTAACTAGCTCATGACTACGGGTCCTGGTGAATACGCCTCACTGTATATATTGTCCTGCCTGTCTTTTGTGTGCAGGAACGAAACTGACCAGTGCGAATTCTCCAATGCTCCCCCGGAGGAGAATGACTGCATCTACGCTCACTCCCTTGAGGAGCAGCAGGAGTGGAGGCAGCGCCATGACTACCGGATGATGAAGCTGAAGAAGGCCTGCGAGATGAACCTAGTCTCCTGGCTGGACAACCTCGAGAAAGAAAGGGCTGCGTCTGAAGAACCAGAGGATGTTGTGAGTTCCATCTTCTTTAAAGTAATCAGTATAGATATATATTCCATTTGTTGCAACCACTTTACATCATATTGAAATGGCAACAATTTGATTAAAATTACAAAGATAAACAGTGCTAATGTTTAAAACACAATAATAAACATTGAAGACAATCATTTCACATATGATCCGTAGTAGGTGACTTCGTAGCTCAGAGTTTGATTTTTGTGGGATTTTTAAAAGTTTTTCTAAAATTGTTGCAATATATTACACTTAACACTGCAGATTTGAATTTAACTTGTTAATGTCAAGTCACATTTTAACATACTGGTTGACGTTTCTTTTGATGAAGTTTAGGACCCTCTTACCCTTGGATACAGTAACTGCAAACTATGTTTGTCCCATTTCAGGTTGTTTTCCATATAAGACTGTAATGAACATTTTTTTGTGGAATGTTTAAGAAATAAAATACTCAACCATAGCATGATATGGTGTCATAAATGGACTAAATATCAAGTTATGTCTGAATCTTCTCTTTTTCTTCAATAGATTACAGAAGACATATTTGGGGTGGAGTTGGATTGCAGGAAGGATTTACAGATCACCTTGGAAAAAGACGGTGATGCTACTTCAGAAGAGCAAGATGAGGTGGAGTGGAAGTTTGTTCTCCACACCTCCACTGAGGTATGTATGCAAAACTATCAGAGCAAACAATTTTATTTTTTAGTCAATATGATTCATTGACATATGATGTAACCAATATTATTTTGATACCTCAAAGGGGCAGACCACACTCAAATTAAAACTATTTCTATAGTATGATTTCTCGCATTGAATGATCGTAGTGATTACATATTTATATGATATTGGATGGCCTTGGGGGGACACCAGACTGACTATATTGCACAAGATAAAATCATATCGCACAAGTCGAAAACAAGTGCGATATGGTTTTTATCAAGTGCAATGTAGTCTTTATCTTCCGAAAGAGCCATCTAATATTGTTATTGTCAAATACAAATGTTATATTAGGCTAAGACCTGACAATAGAATTAGACCAGCCAAGTCAAGTCTGGTCACATAAGCTGGCTTGAGTCTGAGCTTAATTGACTAAGTGAGTATTGTTGTGGGATGAGGTAGATGTTCGAACTATCCAACATTCACAGTGAGGTTGCTTCTAATAATTATCTTAAACTCAACTAGTTTTAGATATACATGTAACTTATCTAACTTAAACTCTACTATAACTTGTTAGTTAGATTGAATGTTACTGGTTAACGTCTAGCTAGCCAGCAGACTCGGTCTCAGATATCAAACATCGCCTCAACTTGCCCCTCGCCACAGCTTGTGAAGTTCTCACCAACGGAGTTCAAGTTCACTCCAAAATTGTGTTTCCCAGGATAATTGCAACACGTTCTTGCAGCCTTTATAGTTGTTTCCATTGACTAAAACACCTAATTCTTGTACATTCGAAGGAGAATGGCAAGTTCACGGGGGCTGCCATTGTTGGCAATGATGCATAATTCATACTTGCACCGCGCTAGCGCAAATGCGCGTATGTTCCCCGCTGGCCAGCTGGGTCAGCCAACTGTGCAGCCAACTGTGCAGCAAACATGCATTGACTTTGCATTCAGGTTGAATGACCTTTGCAACTATTTCTTTAACATGCAAATTCCATAGGGACTTGCCACGGGAGGTTTTGGTCGTGGAGAATCCATTTTTGAGCCAAGCAAGTGACGTCATTCACACATTGACTGCATTGTGCATGCGTGCAACAAAGTCTGATATCACACTTGACTTTAACACGGGACGGTATGAGCAAAAACACAAAATATCCCGGATGGTGCGACATGTAGTAATGTCGCACACAGTTTCAACAAATTACATAAATTACGTCACTACCTCATACAATAAGCAAATATAATTGTAAGGCTCAGAAGCCTAATTCATATGATAATATATCATATTATATTATAATACACAAGGCATATATATACATATATGCCTACTGTTAGTAGAGTTCTAAAGTTGCAGCAGATACATGTATGGATGTATGTTGAGAGTTTTTTTTGTGCGTATGGGGTGGAGGGGGGGGGATGTGTGTAGATACCAAAGAGGAAATCTTTTTCTTTTTTTAAGGGAATATACTGTACTGGGAAGACAGAAAGCTTTCAAATAGGCCAAACTATTTGAGGGTTTGTAATTTGATCACTAATTACTCGAAATGTGGATCATTTGAGGGCAAATGACTTTCAGAAAGTTTCTAAAATGGACAATACATGCATTATGACCATTGGTAAGAGGATTGCTCATGATCACCCTTTGAAGGCTTTTTGTTCCCTTTAATAGCAACCACATGCTCATAAAGACTACAGTTTGTGTTCCCCTGAAAAATGTTTCACATTGAAACCTGTATTAAAGTACCCTGCACAGAAAGACCACCTGCTAATAGAGACCACATTTCTTGTCTCCCTTGAGTGGTATTTGAGTACATTAATAGTTTCATTCTTCTTTACTTCTTCTTGTCATCAAAATAGAGTGATAGAGTGGTAAGTGGCAGCACAAAAGCATAAGTACATACAGAATGTATGTTTCTGAAAAAAAAAAACAATTTAAAAACTACTTACAGCTTATAGAATGTCCTTGAATAAACCAAGTCAAAGATTATTACCTTTGTTTGTATTATTATGTAAAGCCCATCCATAGATGCCTGATGAAACATCCAAACATTAATGTTATTCTCCAACCAGAAACCTCTGAAGAGGGTTGGTTTACTCTACGACGAGCACCGAACATACTTTCATCTCTCTGAGCCCAGCAATGAGCCCCTTCCCCAGACTTGCCCAGGATCATTCATCAGGGACACCAACACAGATGATTACACGATTGCCGTTAGATTCAATGCCCCTTACAGCGGACATTTCAGACAGTGGCTTGTCTTTGACTTTGGTGAGTCTTGCAAAAGTGTGAACCAGGCATGTATTCGTATATATTCAATACTTGGGTACCCAAGCTCTTACATAATGTACATGGAGTTGATACAGAGCCTTTTAATACATCCTGTATTTTGGTGAGCAGTCAGCTTTGTTTCTCATTGGAGTGTTAACCCTTTTTCATTAAATGAGTTTACAAGAGAATCCCTTCAATTTTATTAGTTAGGAAGATTTGCTACTAATTAACAGCGCAGTGCTATAGGCATGTATGTGTATAATGAGCAAAGTCTGCCAGCCAAGCATCAGTAAAAATTTGTCCAGTAAATTTTCCTTGCGCAAGTGTTTGTGTTGTCTGCCTTTGCCATATAGCCATGCATCCAGTTAATTATCGTGACTGGATGCATGATGATACATTTCTACTTTTTTGAGAGTTTTTCACACCTGTTTTATCCAACAAATGACGCACTGGCTTTATTTTCTAAGATATAGGGGTACTCTCAAAATTGTGTGTTTGAACGTTCAACATTTTGTTTCAAAGTCTCTAGGCTCAAACCTACAACAAGGCACCTCCAATATGAAACAATGCTATGTGTCGTATGCATTCAGCTACATGAACTTTTATCAACGAGTTACTGTAGGCTCTCAAGGTTCCATGAAAATGGTCCCAGCTGTCAATAGGGGTATGTTGTGTAAAAATATTTTGTCTTTGACCAAACCTAGGTTTTGAACATATTGGAATTGGTTTTACTTTGGCTGGTTTGGTGTGTAAAAATATGTGCTTGACATATTGCTCACAAAGTCATTATGATGTCCTTTGTTTGTTTATATGATTACCTTGTTGTATTCTTATAAAACAACAACAACAACATTCAATCATTTTTGTCTCGCCCACCGGAGGTGAAGGCGAGACTAAGGGATCCACAGGAGGTCACAGGATAAGGTCAAAGGTCATTTGAGGTCATACGTTAAAGTTTACCTGCAAGACTCTCTTTTGACAAATAACTTCACATGGGTTGCTTGGATTACAACCTAACTTAGGTCATAGATGCACTGGGGGTACCTTCATGTTATGGTGCCGTTGGAGGTCACAGGATAAGGTCAAAGGTCATTTGAGGTCATACGTTAAAGTTTACCTGCAAGACTCTCTTTTGACAAATAACTTCACATAGGTTGCTTGGATTACAACCTAACTTGGGTCATAGATGCACTGGGGGTACCTTCATGTTATGGTGCTGTTGGAGGTCATAGGATAAGGTCAAAGGTCATTTGAGGTCAATGCACTATACCAAAGTACCTCCAATATACTTTGCATCATTAGGGGTTTGGTATGTTGAATTGATTGTTCTTTCTGACCAAAAAGTCTTGACCATATTGGACTTGCTGTTACTTTAGGTGACAGACCAGTTCTTGTGAGGAAGCTCTCTGTGCAGATCGGATCTGAGAGCGAACTGGTGCAGCATGAGTTCAGAGAGCAGGAGGTGGATGCAGCTGAACTCTGGAACGAATCCAATCAGGAGATCATCCCTTTCGTACCCGCAGAGGATTGGATAGAAGGGTGAGTGATTGTTCTGTGTGTGCACGTGTGATAGGTCAGCATTATTATAGCTTGAAACCACCCTTATCAATTACCCTGTTCATTATGAAAACAATCAAGCACATAATACCAAATATGTTGTTGATAGTATTGATTAAACCTTATATCAAGTTCTTGCAGTGACAACTTATTTTCGTCTTTTCTAAGCGCATAGAGGCGTCAAAGGTATTATGTGCTATACAAGATCGGCGTTATTATTTTTATTCTCTTGTAGTTTCCAATAATTGTAAGTAATTTTTGAAGTGGATATACTGAAATTATAATCTGGATGACCTGTGTTGATTGCTTCAATTCAACTTACCATTAAGTTATTTGGAATGTAGTAAAATCTATAAAATTGTGCATTAAAAAACTAGTAGAAAAAAAAAGGATTATCAATTTCCAAAATAGATTGAAATAGTATAATGTGGGGACTATTCCCGCCACACTAACAACTAGCATGAATAATTAATTTTTTGATTGCTGCTTGAAAACTAGTTCACATTCACTCTGATGCTCGATATTGTGAAAATTATTATCAAACTATTTTTAATAAATACCAGCTAAGAGTCATAGTTTCAGGGCAAAACTGTCACCCTGTCCATCTGTCACAGTAAAGTAAGCTTGGTACTGCCATAATAAAAAATCTATAAAGGGCAGTTCACACAGGTTTATGATATTACTGTAGATCATTACATGAAACTGTCACGATGTAGAGGTATTTTCACAAAGCGGCTTGGCGCTGCTACTATAAACCTTAATGACAAGCCCATTGGGGCTGTGCACAAGTCTTCCTTGCCCTGCCAAAGTAGTGGACCTCCCTGGAACATGAAACCTGTCCACCTAGCTATTGTTATTCTGCAGTGAGAAAACATTGATTTTTATTAAAGGCAGGTTGTCCCATTTGCAAAAGTCATGAAATCTCACAGTCATATAGCTTCACATACATTTTCAGGAAAAGTGAAAAACTATCCTTGTTTCATATGAAAAGTAGCAACCATAGTCTACATTTTTAATCGTATTGTTCTTGTCAGCACTTGATGGGGGCATGGTTCACATTGAATGCATGCACTTTAGAGCTGACCGGTGTGGACCATAGCGCACAGCAGTCTCTGGTCTCTAGGCTATAGGTTTCAGACAACTTGCCTGAAACCTCCTCAACATCTACACATCTAGATGTTTTTTTTTTTTATAGAAAATCTTTTTTAAAGTATTTAAGTATGGGCTATGGGCAGCAGCTACAAACCTCTTCCATGTGAGCATGCCTTTCATAGCATTTCATGAGTGGTTGTATTAACCAATGGCCCATGTCCAACAGGCTGTGGAAGCAGTATCCCACACCTGGTGCAGCACGAGAGTCTCGGGGCAACAATTCTGAGAATGCAATGACCCTTTCACGAGAGTCCTACAAGCCCTTCATGCATGACATGCTGATGGAAGAAGAACAGACGTGCAGGGAAATAGCAGCAAGGTCAGAGCACTCAACAATTCTTCTTTCTACTCGAATGTACCCCTTTCTTCTCAAAATTGCCAAGAAATTGTTTGCAATGTGTCTAAACTGTATTAAATACTTGAAGTTTTAGCCAAGCAACAATCAAGTTGTATGTACAGTCATGTATTTCATATTTTTTTTCTCAAACAAATTAGGGTGAAAAGAACTATTTGGTTAGACATTTAAGTGTGCATAAAAATGAGCCGTATAAAATGTGATACATACATGTATGTGCAATTCAGGTTCAGAACATATAAAGGAATCACATGATACTTGTACCGCTTGACTTGTATGAAAGCTCTTTAATCAAAGAAAACAGATCTTTGAAAATTCTGAGGTATGCAAAGTTCATTGAACTTTGATCTTAATCAGAGTCGTGTTCATGGCGGATGCATTACAGTAACAATGTGAATATGTAAGATGTTCCTTATACTTATCTAGATCTGCATCTCTTATTTTCATGCCTCCGCCACGAAGTGGCCGGAGGCATTATATTTTCGGGTTGCCCGTCTGTCCGTTTGTACGTAAGTCCGTCCGTCCAGAATCTGTTTAGGCAATTACTTTAGAACTGTTAACCAGATTTGCTTCAAACTTGAAACCAATGAAGTGTGTGAAATACCGGTCAAAGTCAAAGGTCAATGAACTTTGTGAAAAATTGCCCCAAATTGCCTTTTTTTCACAATAAATCCAAATCCAACGATGCAGTTCTTATTTAACATGGTACGAAGATGGATCACTAGTTGGTGGTAGACTGGTGATATTTTGGGTGAAATTCCTGAAAGGTCAAAGGTCAATGAACTTTCCAAAATTGGCTAAAAGCTGCCCCAAACTTTATATTTTTCACAATAAATCCTAATCCAATGGTGCACTTCCAACCAAACATGGTGGAAGAATGGATAACTAGTTGGGGGAAGACTGACAACATTTTTGGATCCAAATCTAATGATTTGATTCAAACGAAACATCGTGCAGGGGTTTATCACTTCATGGATGTAGACTGGTGAAAGTTTGAGTAAAATTCCTGAAAGGTCAAAGGTCAATGAACTTCACCCTAAATTGGCTAATTTTGAACAAACTTGATGCAAGGATGGATTTAGACAGACTGGTTAGATTGGAAGTCAAAGAAGTACGAGGTCTAAGGTCAATGAACATTGCCAAACTTGGCTAAACATGGAAGAACAGAATATGATATTTACATTTCACATTGAAATTCAATGATACATTGTCGACCAAACATACATGTTTTCTGAGAATAAATCTAAATAGAGCTAGCAAAGAGGCGGAGGCATATTTATGGACTGTGTGGCAGTCAAATTGTGTTAGTTTTACATTTGGTCATGTTATAAAGTATCTCCAAATTCAAATTCTAAAGTCTAATTAACTCTACTTGCGTGTTATTTTCTGTGATGACATGCACTTGCAGGTATAGGACAGTGGCAGATATGGAGGTTTGCAATCATGTCCAGCTGCACTCTTTCCTCAGTGCGCAACCAGGGCAGCTCTTTGGTATAATTCCCATCGATAAGCCTCTTCATGATGACTCAATGGCTGCGCAGTTGATACAGAGATCCGTCCAGACGGTGCTGCTGAAATGCCACGAGCAATCTGAGATTGTTTATGAGGCAGAAATGTTCAGGGAAAAGCGGGATACCCCAACGAGGCAGAATGAAGTTGTTGTTTCTCTAAGCCAACAATGTGTGAAGGATCTTCAACTGAATACCCTACTCACAAAGGCCAAAGGTCCTCATAAGGTATGATATGGATCAATATGGTCCCGCTTCAGAAAAACAAGACCGTAAGAAGGTGTTACATTGACAAGGAGTGGAAAATCAATGAAACCGATTAGCCGATCAGTTTTAGGAACTTCAAGCAAATTTGTTTGTCCTGTAAGATTACCTTGTATAAACTGTATGAACTGCCCTACATGACTACACAGTTGCCAACCAGTATGATTTTATTGTATTAATGCCATGAAAATTGGAAAAGACAACCATATCATTGCTTTTTGTCTCGCCCACCGGAGGTGAAGGCGAGACTAAGGGATCCAAATGGCGTCCGTCCGTCATCCGTCCGTCGTCCGTCGTCCGTCGTCCGTCACAAATGTTAAAGTTTACCTGCAAGACTCTCTTATGATCCATAACTTGGCAACTGTTACAGCAATGGCAGCCACACTTGGTTGATAGAAGCACTAGGGGTATCTTCATGTTATGGTGTTGTCAGAGGTCATGTGATGATGTCAAAGGTCATTTGAGGTCATATATTAAAGAGTATGTGCAAGACTCTCTTTTTCTATGTTAAAGTTTACCTGCAAGACTCTCTTTTGACAAATAACTTCACATGGGTTGCTTGGATTACAACCTAACTTGGGTCATAGATGCACTGGGGGTACCTTCATGTTATGGTACCGTTGGAGGTCACAGGATAAGGTCAAAGGTCATTTGAGGTCATACGTTAAAGTTTACCTGCAAGACTCTCTTTTGACAAATAACTTCACATGGGTTGCTTGGATTACAACCTAACTTGGGTCATAGATGCACTGGGGGTACCTTCATGTTATGGTACCGTTGGAGGTCATAGGATAAGGTCAAAGGTCATTTGAGGTCATATGTTAAAGTTTACCTGCAAGACTCTCTTTTGACAAATAACTTCACATGGGTTGCTTGGATTACAACCTAACTTGGGTCATAGATGCACTGGGGGTACCTTCATGTTATGGTACCGTTGGAGGTCACAGGATAAGGTCAAAGGTCATTTGAGGTCATACGTTAAAGTTTACCTGCAAGACTCTCTTTTGACAAATAACTTCACATAGGTTGCTTGGATTACAACCTAACGTGGGTCATAGATGCACTGGGGGTACCTTCATGTTATGGTGCTGTTGGAGGTCACAGGATAAGGTCAAAGGTCATTTGAGGTCATACGTTAAAGTTTACCTGCAAGACTCTCTTTTGACAAATAACTTCACATAGGTTGCTTGGATTACAACCTAACTTGGGTCATAGATGCACTGGAGGTACCTTCATGTCATGGTACCGTTGGAGGTCACAGGATAAGGTCAAAGGTCATTTGAGGTCATACGTTAAAGTTTACTTGCAAGACTCTCTTATCACACATAACTCATCACATGTTGCTACAATGGCAATCAAACTTGGATGATGGATGCACTGGGGTCACCTGCATGTTATTGTGCTGTAAGAGGTCACATGATAAGGTCAAAGGTCATTTGAGGTCATTTTGCGTAGCAACGGAGATCGCGATATTTCTGGTTATTTTCGCAAGTGGGCGAGACACAATATTGCTAATGCCTTGTTTTATTCATATATTTCCTGTGATATGGAAGTGTTTACTTTATAAAACACAAATTTTTCTTGCAACTTACAATTTGGTACTCTTTAGAGAACCATATTCGGGGCAAAGCTACATCTTGGGACGTATTGTAGAGACCTGTCCTTGCTCTTGTGCAGAGTGTATTAAGAAGACATTTCCCGATACATCCCTGGCACACAAGCCAAACTGGCGATGCAAGATTCAGGGAGGGTGATCATTCAGCCCTTCAAATGCTGATTGCTATTTATTGCATGTCTAGTTTCCGTAAATTTTTGCCAAACTTCTTTCATTTTTCTTCTTTTATCATATCAGTTCAAGTAGTTATTCATTGTAACATTCCCTTTATGATGGTGGCACTTTGATGTGAATTTCCTTTTCATCTGATCCCTGTTTTTGTTTTAATGGCTCTTTCAGAAAATGCTAAAGGTATCATGCTAGTCTGTCTGTCCTTCATCAATCAGAGAGTTTCAATAGATTTTGATTTAAACTTAGTAATGGGTAGTGAAGAGCATGAGTTGTGGAGCTTTGAAAATTTGAAACAAAAGTATGATGACCCACCATGTTGTGGCTATATGTGCCTCTTATTAGGTACTAGTGACTGTGCAGTTTCGCATCAATCGTGAGCCCTTCCTTTGGATGCATCATGCAGTGGAAAACCTCAGCTGCCCGGACACTGTACTTCCCCAGGGAAACCAAGCTAAAAGGTAAGAAACTAAAGCTCAAAGTTGTAGTCCAGCATGATCAGAGAGCTACATATGCATTGATTATAATGTATTTATGCAAATTAGATGCATAGATTACAAATCATAATCATTTTTAATTAAAAAAAGACGGCATGAAGGTCAAACATTTGTTGTATATGCCGAGTAGCATAATCAACAATTTCATATAAAAAAAACTCTGAAATTACAAATCAATTCTGTTTTTTTTTCTTATGTAGTTTATTGTGTGTGTATTTCTTTTCTGTTTCTGCTTCTATTTAAACCAACTTTATTTCAGGGTGAAGCTGTTGATTAAAGGTGAAAGATGGCAACAATCTTGTATTATCTGTGAATGATTCCTATTACAGGTTTCCTGAGGTCAGCCCCGAAGACTGCCCTCCTGAGCTGAACCAGAGACAGGAGCAAGCAGTTCGCTGCCTGATTGCTGGGGGAAGGAGGGGAGTAGGAAGTGGAGGAGGCCATGGCCAGAGTGGTCCCACTATGATCCTTGGCCCCTTTGGGACAGGGAAGACCCACACGCTGGCCAAAGCAGTGCAGCGGATCCTGACAGAGCGGACAGACACCAGAATCTTGATCTGTACTCACTCAAACAGGTATGCATCAAAGGCCTGGGTCACATTGCAAATAACAGATATTGCTAACAATTATTGTACCCGTAACTGACAACACAAGTTTCATGGAAATAGTATAAAAATGATGCACAGGTTTGAGTGGGTCAGCAGGTATTGTGTACAATCTGAAAGGTACCTCTGAATCGCCTGAACCCACGAGGCGAAGGCGAGTGGGTTTCGGGCAAAATTCAGAGGTACCACGTGTTCACAATCCTACTGACTCACGAAATAAACCTATGTATCATCTGTTTTGTAGAATGGGTCTCAAAATCTGATTAAAAAAGGGTAAAATCTCCATCAACATCATTCACCGGATGGACCGGAAAAATCATGCGTTCGGTAATAACCGGATGCATGGTTTTGAAAAAAACATGCGTTTGGTAATTTTAATTAACCAAGCAGATTTCAAAGATCCTTCTTCTTCATCAATTGTCATGAATAATTTTGAAAATCTGCCAAGTACCTAAAATTATTGACTTTTTCACATAGACATGTGTCTAAATAAGCTAAAATATGAGATGATTTTCTTTATAGACCATGTCAAAGTGAAGAAAAAGAGCATTCATGTTTAGAACTACCAAGTTCATCACGCTTTAATTTGATAACAACCACTTAAAGTACATTCATATCAGGAAAGACAGATCTACTGCAATTGTCCAGAGTGGCGTCGAGTGCCCAAAAGAACGTATTCAGAACATACATTAGTGGGCAACTCACCGCAGCACCGTCTTGTACAGTGCTGCGACCTAGTAGAATTTGGTCATGAGTTTGTCCACTTCTCCGTTAGAAATATCTTCCAAATTTAGCTGTATCACTTCTACAGACTGCTTAAATGTAAAAAATGAGCATTCAACGCTTTTGGGTGAATTTGTACTTACTGACAGCATCTGAATCATTTTCACATTGTGTTTCAGTTCTTCACCTAACTTTATCAAAGCTTCTAAATATTAGTGGATGCCATCATTACTGTAAACAACATTGGTATGGCAATATCGTGTTGATATCACATGCTGCCAGTAAAAAATAATTGCTACTGAGAGTGTTGATCGTTTATCTTTCTTTTTGTATGAAGCGCTGCTGATCTCTACATCACAGAATACCTGGACAAGTTTTGTGAAGGGAGGCCAGATATTCACATGATGAGGATCTACTCCGTTTATCGAAAGCTCTCAGCAATCACTGCGAGTGTAAAAAAATACATGGCAGTGGATCAGTGCGGTCCTCGTCTACCAACAAATGAGGAGTTGAAAGGTACAGATAACAAGATAATTTTATATTGAACCTGATAAAGATTTTTCTCTCTGTAATGCTCAGTATTTTATGACTCAGTGTTGCAACATCAGGTTCTTTCTCCAAAACAGAAATGCTTATGGTAAATATAGACTCTTTGATGTGAGCCATATTAACCTGTTACTCATGTTTAGAAGTTAAGCTTTGTGAACCCTGGTCCAGCTAGGAGAGCAACATTTGCCATGGAACCGGAGGAACCAAAGGGGTGTGGCTTAATTGTGCCCTATAAGAAAGAAGAAAGTCCATTGTTCGTGCAGCAGGTTAACTGGGAGTCGGCTGCTCATCATCTAAGTAGATAAAAGCCAGCTGGCAAATACGGTATTTGCAGGCTCTAGCAAAAAGTACAAATTCAATCAACCTCAAATGACGCTTGTGTACACATGGTATACAAGAACAATAAAAACGATGTATGATATATGGTACACCATTGCAGACCAATGGATCTGTCCATGAAGGTTTCATGATCATGATTCATTGCTAATTATCAAGGTTTTAAAAAAAAAAATTTCATCTTCCTTGTAAGCCTTTTGCTACGGGAGATTTAGACCAGTGCCAGCAGCCTGAAACATGAATTTTGGCACATTCAGCCGCTGTACTGGCGTGTTTGCTCTATTGATAAACAATGGGTGAATAACAATCATACTGCTCGCTCACCAACTGCATGGTCTTTGTGTGTCCACTGAAGATTTTGCATTTTGTTGCTGCACACTGCAGTATGTACTGTGGTACCAAGATTTCCTTTCGAGGCGGACTTATAATGTTTAGTAAGCTCATTTTCTTCCAGAGTGGGTATCCGCAGCAGCGGGGGACAGGAGCCCTGAGGGGAAGGAGAAACGTCCCAATCTCGTGCTAATGACCCTGACCACGGCAGTTAACCTGACCAAGTCACCGACAATGAGGGGGTACTTCACCCACATCGTGATTGATGAAGCCGGCCAGGCGCTGGAGACAGAAGCCCTCATCCCGCTGGGTCTTGCCACCAATGACACCTGTGTGGTTCTGGCTGGCGATCCCAGGCAGATGAACCCCAAGGTAGAGCTCCTCCTTCTTCTAGTGCCATTATAAACTCGTTCATATACCATAATCATGTAATACATGTATTGCTATATTACACATGTAAGAAAGTTTCCAGCAAGCCTCTAAAAACACCAAAAAGGTGGACTCTCCCCACACCCCTAGTTAGAGCAAACACGTGATGTTGAAATGTTTCACCAAGCTGTAAAAAGCAAATAAAATACCAGAGTGCCACCTTACCTCAATGGACAAACCGCATAATTTATGGCTCTTTTACAGACGCACAGTTTCTAAGACTCACTTACTGCAATGCTCGAAATAGCTGCAAAATAGCCAGAAAAAAGGAGGAAGCAAATACCGCTTTATTTGAGTGACTCCCATTTATATAAACAGCTATAAAACAGCTAACAATAGGCCGTTTTCATAATGTATGCAAAATGACGTCCTTCATTATTACTGTTGCTACCTCGCTCAAGCTTAGCATTCTCTGCCATCTTGTCCGCATATCGTCGCATTCAAATCAAGCGGGTCTTCCGAGTTATTTGCTTTATTTTCAGTCTTATTTTACCTGAAAGAGCATATTTTTAATGAGAGGGAATTCTATGATGTCGTCGACATCTACAGGATCTTTTACGGCATGATTGTCGAGCAGCTCCAGGATTTTTTGAAGGATAAGGGTGTTTCTACCACCGGGTATTTGAAGGGTCGGCTTTTGCAGCTAGCGAAAGCAGTAGCAGCGTTTCACTTCGCGTCAGACCCTGACCTCGCCGGCCCGTCCCACAGCATGGAGCTGACGCTACGTGAAGATGCAAAAATAATCCTCTAAAAAAATAAGTGCAAATGGATATGAAGGAATAGTTTCACATATTTACATACAACTTACATGATTCACTCATAATAAGGTATACTGTATGAAGTTGCAGTTACACAATATTATCATGTTCTTTAATGGGGGTATGTGTTCATCAAACTGATAGATGGTTTGGTACCTTTCTGTCATTTGGGAAGGGGATCAATGGCTACTCTCTCCTGGTGAGCTGGCCGCATGGCTTTTGCTGCCTTGCTTTTTTGGCCGGGGTGATCTGTTGTTGGCCCATTCCCATTGCGTGGTACCGGTGCAGATGACAGGCAGTGTTTGTTTGTTCGAGGTTGCAGCCGTGTGCAAAATTAAAGGTCTTGTGCATACATTACAAAAACGGTCTATTGTCTCTGCGTATTTGATGAGGTCTAAGGTTGATTTCCCACTCCATTCTACAATTCTCTTGAGATTCCTCTCTATCTTCCCAGTCAAGTTTATTCTTTCCAGAGACAGCGTTTAAGAAACCTGAGTTGATGAGTTCTGATTTTTATGCCTTTGCCACGAAGTGGCCGGAGGCATTATGTTTTTGGGTTGTCCATCCGTCCGTCCGTCCATCCGTCCCGAATCCGTTTAGGCAATATCTTGAGAACCGTTAACCAGATTTGCTTCAAACTTGGTACATGTGTGTATTGCATGAAACCAATGAAGTGTGTAAAATAGGGGTCAAATCTGATTGAGGTCAAAGGTCACAGATCAATGAACTTTATAAAAATTCCCCAAAATTGATCTTTTTCACAATAAATCTCCATCTCTCCAATAAAACTCCCCAAGGATGCAATTCTCATTAACTCTCAAAGTGCCATAGCGCTGCAAACACGCTATTGTTACGATGCTTCATTCACGCTAGCGCGCTATCGATTGAAAAAGATCGTAACATAGGAAAAGATATAGCTCCTGAAAGATTGCCATGTCATTTCATGATTTCAGATAAATGACCCTCCCATTGACATTACACATGAAAACGTCTGATTCTGACATTAATGCCTATAATCATATTTTCACCTTGAAGATGTTAACAAATTGAAAAGTTAAGGCAAACCTGCCATAGAGCAATGTCTTAGGCACAGCATACTGAATTTGGGGAGAAAATTGACAAAGGATTACTGAGATATGCAAAAGCGGGTAAAAAAGTTCATGACGTCATAATTGAAAATTCATTTTTTCGATTCATATGGCAATATGATGACGTCACAATGTACTTACCGGTGAAATAACACATAAAATCACATTTAAATTTTATACTCTTTCCAAATATTAAAAAAAAAATGGGGGTCACCGGCCATTCTGAAGAGCTATGGCCGATTGAAGACAGTCATGTTTTTTGCAATATTTGCACACAAAAACGTATTGATGCACGAGCAGACTTTCAACTTTGACGCACTCTCACGACTTTGTTTTTGCATGGAAATGGCTCAAAATTTCAGGATGTGATGGTAGTAGTATCAGAAACGTAAATCCAGTAAAAAAAAACAGAATTTTGATGGTGCGTACGCGCTACGCACGAAAAAAAGCGTGAACGCGCGCGCAAGCGGAAATTTTGGATATGCTAGAAATAGCCTGAAACATATGCAAAACAATTTTGAGTTGATTTGGAGCATTTTAAAATTTTGCGCGCGCGTTTTTGCATTAACGTACGCGTACGCGCGCGTTTTTATTTATTGAAATTAATTGTATTATCATTAAATTTATGCATATCAATTTTCATTAGCTATAAATGATTGGTTCTAGAGCTACATTAGGTAATAGGTTTTCATTAAACTGCTCGTAGATGACGTCACGATGACGTCATGACCTTGAAAATGTTGCTGGAACATGTTCACATATATACCCATACATGATAAAAATTTCATGAAAAATGGCCCATGCATTGTTGAGATATCAATGCCACAAAAAATAGGAACAAAAATAAATAAATAATAATAATAACGAGACATACTTGTGGACAAGTATAAGGTGGTCTGCATTGGCAAATTCATGCACTGACATGGGCTGGTAAATGCACGTTCATAAAACATCGCCTTACCCATTGAGCCACAAATCTTCGCATTCACTTTTCACGTAATGCCCGCGAGCAGTGGCTAGAATGATTAAGAAATCGATATTCAAGCTGAAATTTCACCATGATCCCGACATCTAATGAAAAAATGGAGACCACGTAGCCGAAAGCTCGGAGATTCAGCTACAACATACTCCATTTTCAGAGTGAAAGATCGTAACATAGGAAAAGATATAGCTCCTGAAAGACTGACATGTCATTTAATGATTTAAAATAAATGACCCTCCCGTTGACATAACACGTGAAAACGTCTGATTCTGACATTAATGCCTATTATCATATTTTCACCTTAAAGACTTTAACAAATTGAAAAGTTAAGGCAACCCTGCCATAGAGCAATGTCTTAGGCACAACATACTGAAATTTGGGAGAAAATTGACAAAGGATTACTGAGATATGCAAAAGCGGGTAAAAAAAAATATGACGTCATAATTGAAAATTCATTTTTTCGATTCATATGGCAATATGATGACGTCACCATGTACTTACCGGTAAAATGACACATGAAATCACATTTACATTTCATACTCTTTCCAAATATAAAAAAAAAATTGGGGGTCACTGGCCATTCTGAGGAGCTATGGCCGATTGAAGGTAGTCATGTTTTTTGCAATATTTGCACACAAAAACGTATTGACGCACCCGCACGACCTTGTTATTGCATGGAAATGGCTCAAAATTACAGGATGTGTTGTATGTAGTGTCAGTAACATGAATCCAGTAAAAAAACGGAATTTTGACGTTTTGTTTGCGTTATGCACGGAAAAACGCGCGAACGCGCGCGCACGCGCGGAAATTTTTGAAATGCTTGAAATTGCCTGAAACATATGCAAAACAATTTTGAGTTGATTCTGAGCATCTTGAAATTTTGCGCGCGCGTTTTTGCACTAACGTACGCGTACGTGCGCGTTTTTATTTATTGAGATCAATTGGCTTATCATTAATTTCATGCCTGTTAAATTTCATTACATATCAATGATTGGTTCAAGAGATATATTCAATAATCGATTTTCATTAAATTGCTCGTAGATGACGTCACGATGACGTCATGACCTTGAAAATGTTGCTGGACCATGTTCACATATATGTCCATACATGATGAACATTTCATGAAATATGGCCCATGCATTGTTGAGATATCCATGTAACAAAAATTTGGAATAAAAATAAATAAATAATAAATAATAAATAAAGAAAGAAAATTCGGACGAAAACAAGAGGTGATCTGCATGGCAGACCACCTAATAACGAGACATACTTGTGGACAAGTATAAGGTGGTCTGCATTGGCAAATTCATGCACTGGCATAGGCTGGTAAATGCACGTTCTTATAACATCGCCTTAGCCATTGAGCCACAAATCTTCGCATTCACTTTTTACGTAATGCCCGCTAACAGTGGCTAGAATGATTTAGAAATCGATATTCAAGCTGAAATTTTGCGATGATCCCGATATCTAATGAAAAAAAGGAGACCACATGGCCGAAAGCTACTAGATTCAGCTACAACATACTAAAATTTCAGAGTAAAGATCGTAACATAGGAAAAGATGTAGGTCCTGAAAGATTGCCATGTCATTTCATGATTTCAAATAAATGACCCTCCCATTGACATTACACGTGAAAACGTCTGATTCTGACATTAATGCCTATATTCATATTTTCACCTTGAAGACGTTAACAAATTGTAAAGTTAAGGCAAACCTGCAATAGAGCAATGTCTTAGGTACAGCATACTGAAATTTGGGAGAAAATTGACAAAGGATTACTGAGATATGCAAAAGCGGGTAAAAAAGTTCATGACGTCATAATTATAAAATTATTTTTTCGATTCATATGGCAATATGAAGAAGTCACAATATACTTACCGGTAAAATAACACATAAAATCACATCTAAATTTTATACTCTTTCCAAATATTAAAAAAAAATTGGGGGTCACCGGCTATTCTGAAGAGCTATGGCCGATTGAAGACAGTCATGTTTTTTGCAATATTTGCACACAAAAACGTATTGACGCACGCGCAGACTTTGAACTTTGACGTACCCGCACGACTTTGTTATTCCATGGAAATGGCTCAAAATTGCAGGGTGTGATGTTTGTAGTATTATAAACAAAAAACCAGTAAAAAAACGGAATTTTCACGTTCCGTTCGCATTACGCACGGAAAAACGCGCGAACGCGCGCGCACGCGCGGAAATTTTTGAAATGCTCAAAATGTCCGGAAACATATGCAAAACAATTTTGAGCTGATTTAGAGCATTTTTAAATTTTGCGCGCGTGTTTTTGCACTAACGTACACGTACGCGCACGTTTTTATTCATTTGAATTAATTGCCTTGTTATTAATTTTATGCATGTTAAATTTCATTTCATATACATGATTAGTTCTAGAGATATATCCAATAATAGGTTTTCATTAAATTGCTCATGCATGACGTCACGATTACGTAATGACCTTGAAATCTAGGAATTGATAGGTTCACTTACATGCCTATACATGATGAAAATTTGATATAACATGGTACATGCATTGCTGAGGTATAGATGACACAAAAAAGTGGGGGGTACTAAATAAAAATAAAAAAGAAAATTCTAACGAAATTAAAAGGTGATCTGTCGGTGCACGACAGACCACCTAATAAAGAAAGAAAAATCGGACGAAAACAAGAGGTGATCTGCCATGGCATGGCAGACCACCTAATGATTCAATTCAAACTAAACATAGTACAGAGATGTATCACTTCATGGAGGTAGACTGGTGAAGTTTGGGTAAAATTCCTGAAAGGTCAAAGGTCGAATGAACTTCACCCAAAATTTGCTCATTTTAAACACACTTGATACAAAGATGGATTTAGACAAACTAGTTAGATTGGAAGTCAAAGAAGTAAAAGGTCAATGAACATTGTCAAACTTGGCTAAACATGGAAAAACAGAATATGATATATTCCTTTCACATAGGAATTCAATGGTACATTGCCTACCAAACATACACATTTTCTGAGAATAAATCTAAAGAGAGGCGGAGACATATTTATCGACTACGTGGCAGTCAAATTGCTCTAGTTGTCAGGAGCTTCCTATAGATATTCGCCCTGATGAAAAAAATTTTTTAATTTGCTGCATGACTTGTCCAACTCAACTGTAACATCGCTCTTAGAAACCACATCTCTTGATGCGTTGATCTGCCTTTCCACCACTTTTTGAATTGTCCAGATCTCATGGTTAAACCTTTGGTTTGTGGCCCATTGCTGGGAACAAATGCAAATATAATGTGCTCCCGGATTAAGGTTCATCCTGTTCCTTTCTCAGTGATTAACGGGTTGAAGTAAAGATCTCCAAGAGTTTGGCCAAAAGGGAGAGGCTGGTAGAAAAGATTCCTTTCATTTCCTGCAGAGCTAGGTATGTAAGGTATATTGAGTAATGTTTACAGTGCAGGGAACCATTCTGCTCTTAAAGTTTGCTTTAGCCTGCATTTTAGAAAAGACTTCTTAAGGAAATAGCTTTTTATGTGCCATGTGTATATTTTTCATCAATAATGTATTTAATTCTCAAAGAGCAGCAATTTGTTTTGCACAGGAAGGGTTGATAGCTACGTAGGCATGAAAGCAGGTTGTAATGGCAATTCCATTAGTAGTTTTGAGGGAATGTACGGCTGTTATATTCCGGCATTATAAAGTTGGCCCTATATCACTTTTTCAATTCAAATGGTTAATAATTACTCAATACGGCCACTCAGGTAGTGGTGTGCCTAACAGTTACACTGATGTGCTTCTTTGATACTACTCTCAAGCAACGGAATGCACGACGGCCACAAAATTTGGCCCACACTCTAAGTTTGCCTTAGGCAGATATTGTATTGCTATTAAAATCTGTTGATTGCTTATTTACAGAAAGTAATAATTTCAGGCATATAGCTTTTATATGATTTGATTGATAAGTTTGTAGCATAAGAAAATTGCAAGAGTTGCTCAAGACTACAAAGAAAAATGTCATGAAATCTTGCAGTAATATATTTTTTTGCATTTCAGTATGATGGTACGAAATGTTGATTAGGATTAATGGTCAGTCCACCTACTCCCTCTAACTTCCTTAGGTGTATTCATCTCGTGCAGTGGAGTGCCATTTTGACATGTCGCTGCTTCAGCGGCTCTACAAATATGGCAAACAGAACCGGTGCTTCTCCAGCTGCAACTTGCTAGACAACTACCGCAGCTGCCAGCCCATCCTGGACTTCCTCAAGGTTCACTATGGGACTGCGTTCCGTGCCTGTGGCAAGGCCGGTGAAGACCAACCACACCCAGAGTTGTTCCCCCTGAATTTCCTGCCTACGCCAGGAGATGAAAGGCCATCAGGGAATTCTTACATCAACGAAGAGGAGGCGGAGAGAGTCGTCAAGATGGCGGCCTATTTGCTGCGGACTTGGCCGCAGGAGTGGGGAAAACCCAAACCGAGCGAGATCGTTGTTCTCTCTGCTGATAGCGCCCAGGTAATTATTGAGCGATAACCAATTGATGCCTGATCGTAAGTCGGTGCAAGGATGATGAAAGCTTGTTGTGCAGCGTTATAGTTAGCTGTACTGACAGATCCATCAAATTATAATGTTTGCAAAAATGTGGGAGAGATTTCATGAGGAATGTGCATGAGCTTTGGATGCATCTTTAAGATATTGTGCTTGTTTTACTGGTAAAATCAAATTCTCTAAAGGATTGTATTTACCGCAAATGAAAGGTTTAGGTTCGGTCTGTGAAATATGAAACAATAACAATACAGCATTAAGTCAAATACAGCATTAACAAAAAATCGTTCAGAGCTTGCCATTGAGGCCTAGCTTCTTCCTTCTATCACTACTTGATTTATAGAAAAAAGTTGGATATAATGAATTAACTGAATGTACAAAAGCCATACAAATGTCATGTAGTGTTTTGTCATATCTTTCTTTTTATGCATTATGTTTTCGAGTTGTATGTTCGTCGGTCCGTCCCGAAGCAATTTATGCAATATCTTGAGAACCAGATTTGCTACAAACTTGGTACATGTGTGCATTGCATTAAACCAATGAACCATGTAAAATAGGGATCAACTCTGATTGAGGTCAAAGGTCAATGAACTTTGTAAAAAAATTGCCAAACATTGAGATTTGTCACAATAAATCCAAATCCCATGATGCAATTCCAACCCAACATGGTGCAAAGATGAATCACTCTTTGGAGGTAGACTGATATATTTGGCAAAAATCTGTGAAAGTACAGAGGTCAAACGTCAATGAACTTTGAGGAAAGTGGTTAAAAATTGCCTCCAAATTGATATTTCTCATATTTTATAAAATCCCTTTAAAGGTCAATGAACTTTGCCAAAATTTGCTAAAAATTGATGTTTTTCACAATGAATCCAAATCCAATAATTAAATTCCAATACAGAGATGAAACACGACATGAAGGTAGGCTAATGAAATATTTGGCAAAATCCTCGAAAGGTCAGAGGTTAAAGGAAAATAGACTTTGGCAAAATTTGCTACCGAAAGTTGCCTACAAATCTATATTTTTTTTACAATAAATCCAAATCCAATTCCATTCAAACATGGTATGATGAATCACTACATCGAGGTAGACTGGTATAGTATGGGGTAAAATTCCTGAAAGGTCAAAGATCAATGAACTTCACAAAAAAATTGGCTATAAATTGCCAAAATCTTTTTAATAATCCAATTTTAAACAAACTTGAAGCAAGGATGGATGACTACATTAAGATTAGAAGCCAAGAGGTCAAAGGTCAATGAACATTGCCAAAATAGGCTAAACATGATTATCAATGTCAACCACATGAATATAACCAAAGGAGCGGAGGCATATTTATCGTCTGACTAGGTTTTGGAGAGCTGGGGTCGGGGGTAAAAATGTCCCCCTTACTTTTATGTAGGCCATGGAAAGTTGTATAAATGCAAAATTTTTATAGAGATTACAGAGATATTAAGAGCGAGGCTGCATGCATAGGCTGGCACGGAGTGTCGTCATATCCGCTTAGCAACCCCTTAGAGCGATGAAAACAAGTTTTCTATAGCTTTTTAACATCAGCCAGTCCGACAGCCGCGGCAGGGCAATGGTTCAATACCCCCGCCTAGCAAGCCTTCACCTGAGAATCTCCACTTTGTATGCAATTTGCTTTCATCAGTTGTCCACAGCAACGTATTGTTATGCATGACCTTTGAACGATTGTACCCGTATGTCCGCGCCCGCCTATATCTTTTTTGTCAGGGAAAAGTATTCAATTTTGTGTAAATTCCCCTCTATGCAAATTATATGCATATTTTCCAAATTTATTTATATTTAATTAAAAATTGTTTTGAGAGCGGGGGTGGGAGGGGGAGCCAGTCAGATTAGTGTTAATAAATTAACTTAATTCTATTTTGGTTTTGCTCTTTGAAATTAAGGTGGGGTGTTGTAGTTTGTTATTTTTTTTTTTTTTTTTTTTTTTGGGGGGGGGTGCCATTTTTATGTCGACCTCACTAATATTAGTACTTCATAAACTGCTTGAAACATATCTATCCATTTCCCCCTCTGGCATGTATATAAAGCAATGACGAATATATGTACAAAGGTTTTGATGTACATGATATGTTCATCATTAGATTTTAAACAAAGTACTGAATCAAAGTGTCTTTGTTTTAGGTTTTCCTAATTAGAGGCTTGATGAAAAAGGAAAAGCTTCACGGAGTGACTGTTGAGACAGTGCAGAATGTTCAAGGTATATATGCTTTTATTTTATTAAAGTTTGGTTGTGTATGATGATATTCTAAAGATGTAAGGGCCAACTTTGGTACCATATATGCAATGAATTTTAGACAGATTGTGGCCACCATCTCTCTCAGCGTAAGTGTGCAGCAACATTTTGTGTAAATTTGCTTGCTTCACCAAACATTGTTAAATTCTTTGTTCAGTTAACTTACACTTAAACTTCAAACAAAAGAACAACTTTTTGGCATACCCGGCAACTGTACTGTGTGTGCACATGTTATTTATACAAAAAAGGCTGCATAGCGATTGTAACTGGCTGCTCACCTACGCATACAATCACAGACACACTGTCATTGTGTGTCCACTAGAGATTTTGCATAGTGTTTACACTGTTAACGTGCACGTAATGTGCACTGTGGTGCAAAGATTTCCTTCCCAATATACAATGTTACGAAAAATCCATCTCAGTCAAATTTCTGTAAGTTCCACAAGTATGCTCCTGAATGGTAGCTTAACTATTGAACTACATACAAGTATTATGAAAAGAACTTGAAATACATCGTTTTAACAAGCTGAAAGCATTATGTATCTAGGGACCGGATATACCTAGCTCCAGTAGTAAATGATTTATCAATATTAATTCTGTTTATTTATTTTTTGGCAATTTTTGACATGATGAAATCTCTGTTAATTTGTTCATGTTGATGAAGACTGAAGAAGAAATATTGTGTGATTGTGTTTGTGATGCAGGGAAGCAGTATCGAGCTGTCCTCATCAGTACTGTTCGCACGAGGTCAACGCTGAACAAGATAGAAAGCACATCCATTCCCCAGGCTGGTAGAAAGAGTGCGCAGAACAAATATTGGTATGGTTTTCTGTCAGATAAAAGCTTACTCAACACTGCCTTCACTCGTGCACAGTCTCTCATTGCAGTGGCTGGGGACCCAGTCTCTCTCTGCTCAACTGGAGAATGCCACAAGACGTGGGAGAGGTACATTAAGACGTGTGAGAAATACAGGAGCATCTACCCACCTTTGACCATGGCTCAAATCCAGCAGGATATTAGGGCTTCAAGATGCGTCCTCAACCCACTTGCCAAAGTGTTTGTGCCCAAGTCAGCACCCACTGGGAGGGCCATAGAAGTCCGAGGTTGCAACCAGGATTTTTCGAGACCCAGAAATCAATCTGTTGCGTCTGACGAGGAGGATGAGGATGAGGATGAGGAGATGCTCAGCAGGGACGAGTGGCTGCAGGAGCTGAGAGAAATGATGGAGGAGGAAGCGGCAGGGGAGAGCGAAACGGAGCAAGAGGCTGAGCAGGGAGTGGCCAGCCAACAAGAAGAAATAGGAGCAACAGGAGGAGAGCCATCCACCCCTGGAGCTGTGGAAGAAAATCCTACTACACAAGCCATTCCACAGCGTGAGCAACCTACAGGAGTGTGGCTACACAATGGTCCTCGGGCAGGGTCTCGGCAGCGGGCTGCCAGAAGGACTGTACTGCCATTATCAGTCATCCTGAGTGATGAAGACATGCTACGAAATGTGCGTGCAGTAGAGAGAGAAGGACATTATTCACTCATTCATGATGATAATATATATGATTCAGATGATGAAGATGATAATGGTAATGCTGGGCAACAGGGGCAAAGCAATAGCCATCATGATACTGTGGATGATCTTCTCAGAATGACGTACACTTCTCCTGATGTTTTCAAGATCTGTACCTTCCACCAGAGTGTCAGTGGGTTCCTATATGCAGTTCCCCATGAGAGAGAATCGGGTGAAGTCATATCCATAACAAGCAGGCGGCGCCGTGGTCATGCCCTAAACAACGACAAAGTAGTCGTTGAGATCATCAAGGATGATGAAGTGCAAGAAGGTGAAGCAGAAAATGAAAGAGACATCAAAATCTATGGAAAGGTGAGGGGCGTCATTGAGCGCAGTTCGGATATGAGGTTTTGTAAAATGGTCTGCTACCTGGATCCTCAGAGTGACAATGTCATGGTCCCCATTGATCGCTCTTGCCCCAAGATGCTGATACTTGCAAAAGGCAAGGCAAAGAAGGAGAAGGTGAAGAAGCCAAAAACAAATTACTCACTGGTTACAGTGTACAACATCACAAAGCAAAGTTCAAGAACAGACAAGCCTTGCAGGATAAGCCGAGAAGAAACGGTATACCACTACGAACGTGCCCAAAAGCTGTTTGTTGTTCGCTACCTGGAATGGCCAGAAAACCTGCCTTATCCACTGGGTGCAGTCACTGAGGTGTTGGAGCCTGGAAATACCCCCAAACAAGGACTTAGAATTCTGAAACTTGTTCATGGTGTGAAAGACAGCTTCAAGAAGGCTACCAGAAGAGAAATCCAGCAGCAGTACCCAGAAGGATGGCAACTGCCTGATGAAGCCTTCCAAGGAAGACAAGACCTACGCGGACGCAAGATCTTCACTATTGATCCTCCAGACTCCACCGATCTTGATGACGCTGTCAGTCTTGATCGTCTTCCTGGAGAGCGCTATCATCTTGGGGTTCACATTGCAGATGTGTCCTTTTTTGTTCCAAAGGACAGTGCTGTAGACAGAGATGCGTTCAAGCGAGGTACGTCATTCTACCATCCATTTGAGGGTGGTGCATCTCACATGCTGCCCAAAGACCTCAGCACAACCCTCTGCAGCATCCTCCCAGGGAAAGATAGATTGGCTGTGTCAGTCTTTTTTGTTCTCGATGGCAATGGGCGTGTGGTGGCAACTCCTCACATCATGAGATCTGTGATACGGTCAGTTGCAAGGCTGACATATGAAGATGCAGAGCACTTAATCACTGAAAATGGTGCTCCTGGGAGGTTTGGTGACATTGCTGAAGCTGTCAGAACCATGCACAAACTGGCCAAAATGCGCCGAAAGAATCGTCTGCAAGAGGGGTGGATGGTGTACAATACTAATAAGGATGAAGGAGGAGCAATTGTACACCCTCATGCTCATAGCCTCATAGAAGAGTTCATGGTGCTGGCAAACTCTGCAGTCGCTAAAAAAATCCTTGAGAAGTTTCCAGAATGTACTCCACTTCGAAGGCAGCTGTCACCCTCTCAGGAACAGGTAGAAGAATGGAAACTGCATCATAAGAGGACAGCCATGAACAGCATCCTTCTTCCCGTATGGTGCCGTCGTTCTCACGCCTTAGAGGAACCTGAAGAGGATGAAGCTGAAGAACGCAAAGTGGAAGTGACATCTGAAGTGTGGGATGATATCTTGAACAGACGAATAACATCCAGACAGGGTATAGAGGAAGTTGTCAATCTTGTGATTCAAGATGAGAGCCATCCACTGCGTGCTGTGGCGCTATCTGCCTACCATGACATCATGGAAACAGCGCAGTATGTCGACTCAACAAGCCAGTCAAGTGAAGAACAGAGGAGCCACTTTTCTTTGCAACTGGATGCATACACGCACTTCACATCGCCCATACGACGCTTCATTGACCTGGTTGTCCACAGAATGCTTGTGGCCTGCCTAGAGAACACACCTGCCCCCTATGAGCCCAAAGATATGGCAGAAATTACACATCACTGCAACAATCAGAATTCAAAGAGCAAGCAATTTGAAAAAGATACGCTCATGTTGAAGTTTGCATTGAAGCTGCAAGAGGCTGCACTACCTATGACAACGTTTGCTGAAAGTATCTCAGACAGTGGAATGGAAATGCTTCTCCCATATCGGGGGTACATTCACAGTCGTCATAGAAATATCAAGTTCAGCTTACTTAAGCCATCTGAGCAACCTGATATTGACTCAGGAAAAGTGAAGGTGGCATGGAAGTACAGAATGTACAACTTGCGAACGAAGCAGTCATCCGAGTCGCCTGCCCAATTGCAGTACACCCAATGTGTACACCCAACCTGGATGATTCCAGAAGACAAATGGCAAGCAATATTGGAGGCAATCCGAAGAGGAGATCATAATGCAGTCATCCCTGCCATTCAGTCTGCAAAGAGGAATGCTGAGAGGAAAGGGAATCCTTTCTCTGAGGGCGCTCGGAGAAGGAATCCAAATGATGCTGAAATGATTGGCTTCTCCCGGGAATACCGCATGGGTGATGTGTGCAGGGTCCAGATGCACGCTCAGCTTTTGAGAGGAGTGTTGACCCCACAGATCCAGCTCCTGGACATGACTCCGCAAGTAGCTATGTGCACCGAGCACCGATCACAGCCAGTCCAGTGCTTCTCAGAAATAGCCACGAGTGTTCCTGGAAAAGAAAAGACCATTTCTTCCTACCAGGAAAAGTGGGCACCAATTGCCTCAATGATATCAGCATGCAGTGCCGTTGCCAATGACGACACAATCATTCTGCAGAATGTAGCCATCAGTTGGCAAAAGAAAAATGACCATATTTCCGGTCATTTTAAGCTGGACAGCAAGTTTGCGAAGGAGAAATTCATCCCCATCTACATGAACAAAGATGGTGTGGTATGCAAAATCAGATACCTGTGCATCCATGTTCGCCTGCCCATTGGCAAGGCTAGGTTCAGGGTCTTGGAGTATGACAGGGGCAGTGATGGTGCCACTGGCCCGTTCAACAAACATGACTGGCAGAGACAAACTTATGTCGCCCATTGTGTCATCAAGGCTCCTCCACCAGCCCCAATGTCCAGTAGACGCCAGGCAGGGCAAGGTCATCAGAATAAGGAGCCAGTGATGCTGCCTGTGGACTTCACGGTGCATCAGTCTTCCATCCCTTTCCCAGAGAGGCTTCTAGACAAGGACCCTCCATTGGCAACTACAGTGGAGCTGATTCAGGTGCCTCCCCCAAATGTGTAAGTCCATGATGAACACTGCTTAATATATCAAACGGGAGGCTTTGGTTTAATCTTGGATGTTATATGGAGTACCTTTAACCGTTTAATTATTGTATGTGAACTGGATGGTTTGTGAACTTGTACTGGGCATCATTGTACATTTGAGATCACAAAATGGGGGAAAATAAGTTTTCTGTGAATTCAGTAAGAAATTTGGATCACACTATTATCACAAAATGGGGGAGAGATATGAAGAGTACTGTGAATTCAATAAGAAATGTGGATCACACTATCATCCAAGTGGGTTGTTTAGGTTTTATATTACATACATTAAGTTAACAGGTAAATATTATTTGGTTGTTTCTGTGTGATTTTGTTTTGATTTTCAAATCACCTTTTGCATAAACTTTACTGTTGATGGCTGTATAGATGGCTGAGTATGGTGAATAGTGAATTTAAGATTCGAGATTCAAGAGGTTCAAGATTCAAGATTCAAGATTTTGCAGCATCATTAGTTCTTAAATGTACTTAAATGTAGTTCTTTATTGGCCCACATGCCACACTCTGCTGCACGAGAACTGTAACATGCAGATACATGTACATGTACTTGAAATATACTACCCACATTGTCCTCAGTGTACATGTAGAACCATATATTCACTTAACTCAACCATTCCCCCTCGTTTAAATCATGATTTTCATACAGTGCCAGGTTGGCCAACACTTTTATACACAAACAATACAATAAACAGTTTCACAAACAAAGTAAAAGTTGTTAGTCTAAAGCCAGCCTTTGTTACCGCCCAACAATGTGCTGCTTTTAGCGACCCTTGGACTTGTTGGTCGCCCGTAATTACCGGCCTGTGGCTTTGTCCTTTTTGTCCTTTGTCGGTAACTTGTTACCGCTGGTCAATGCGAGGCGCATCAACGGTCTATTGTTGGTCAAGTACCCGGATACGCCGGCTATTAGTATTGGACCATTTATGAGCACATTTCAGTTAGTGCGCTGCACTGACCATAGGGTATTTAAACCCCTACTTCCTACAATTTTGTATCACACCTGACGAAGTGTTGCAGCAGCGCACGAAACGTCGTGATCTTTTCGATTCCGTTTACCTTACATTGTGAGACAAACGATTATCAGTAGCCATTTATCTGCAATGAGTAACATATTTAGCAAAGTAAAAGTTTTTTTTTAAAATCTTTCTCTGGTCCCATGTGTTACAAAGACATTAATTAACATAAAAAATAAAAATCCATTTATGATATTTATCTTTCATGTTGTTAGTTGTTAGACGGTCCCTTGGATGTAAAATGTACCAAAGAATTGGTGTTTTAACATTACATAGACGAATGAGACCTCTTTATTGTCTCGCATGTTACCAACACAAAATCGCTTGGACCTGCCCAATAGCACTGTGCCATCCATGCTATTTTGTGACTGGAAGTTGATCTGTGATTCTTCAACCTGTCACTCTTCATCCAAATCAACAGGAGGGAGGAAGAAGCTGTGAGAAAAGTTGCGAAGGCTCCAGGCCTGGTGATAGACATTGCACTGCAGAGGCAGAACAAGCCAGACTTACACAGCGGTACGTCACAATAAGAGTAACTAGGTGTTGTCGTGAGGAAAAGAAATGGGTGCATGGAGTAGTTTGAAGGTTGTAGAGGAAGGAGCTTGTCACTTTCATTGATGATTGGGTTGTTTGTGACATGATCCAAAATGAGGTTTGTTCTGACAGTGATCATTTTCTGTCTCCAACATCCTGTGATGTAGTAGAGGCATCTCTTCCTTATCAGAGCTCTGACTAAAGAGAACTCTACTTTAAAGGTAGTGGATATTGATAAAAAAATTGTTGGATTTTTTTTTATTATTGCTGTCATTGGGGTTTTAGTCTCAGATTTTAACAATCGTATCGTTTTGAAATGACTACTTTATCATACTTGCCCATCTGAATATCTGTTCATCCTTATCTGGATTCATCTTTCTGACCGTGGGATAAAGTGCATGTGAGCCTTTCTACAGTAAAAGGATTCCAGCTAAATTTACATAAAGTCATGTGCATTGAAGTGATCGCCTGTTTTTATTAAGATATATAACTGATGAAGGTGGATCTGAAAGAAAGATGTTAAATGTTACTTGAAAGATATAATATTCTGTAGCTCACTAGTCATTGCTCTTTCTTGCTTCAAAATCAGCGCACCTGTGTATTATACACTCAATAGGAATGATCATTTGTTTATTAAAGGATTTAAATCATCAGGAGACATGTCTATTTGCATATACAAACGGCTGTGAAATTTTTGGCTCTTTTGCTGGTATAGATTCCACTCTAAGAGCCCTGATGAAATCGGCGAATGATCTCGACAGAAACACGCAACTTCAAGTGGAAGGAACAACTCTGAAACCTTTGAATCCGTCCCAAGAAGCAGCTGTCCGAGTCGCCATCAAGAACACCTTCTCTGCAATCCAGGGGCCACCAGGTATGTGAACCATTGTTCATAGACCCCATGCACACAACGGCATGTCGAAGAGCGCCCTCTATCAAATTAAAAATGTTTGACATGTTATTTGCCATGGCAGGCTCCAGATAGTCACTCCGAAATGACATCAAGAGTATCAGGTATATTTACAAAGCATATTAAGTGTGTAGACGCTCTCATACCAGGAAAGCCCAAAGCCAAGGATTTTGAGGGCATGTGTTGCTTGAAGCCAAACTTTAGGATCTAACAATTTTAGAAAACAGGGTCATGAGAATGCAACTGATATAATGGTGACCCCTTGACCCCTTGATACAAACAAACCTTTGGTAATACCACCTGTGTGTTGATGAGGATGATGAGGTCAAAAGTGATCTCCGGGTCAAAAGGTGAAATGATATGAGGCCATTGGGAAATCAGGCGAGGCTCATGGTTCACGAACCACCTTGTTTGAATAGTTTGGGTTAGAAATGTCCAACACTCTGGAAGTTGGGCTATTATCATCAAGTGGTCTCTGTATTGCTTGTTTCATTTTGTGGATGAAGGCCTGATGTTGGAGTATAACCGCAGAGGGCATGGAATGATTCTTCTGAATCTTCAACCCAGCAGAATATGATGATTTTCATTTTTTTTCTCTTTTTTTCCAATTAAATTCTTTCATTACTTAGACACAAAGTATTTTCATGAACAATGGATTCAAGGTATTGACTAGAAAGTTGATAGTTTGAAAAGTGATCAGATGTCTATTTATGAAATAATTATTTGAGTCCCAAGTTCAAACAAAATTCATTTAAATGTTCTTTGAATGTTTCATCTAGTAATAGGTTTACAAATTGGCTTTACACAGTTTCATCAAGGGTCACAGTGAGACCAGATGTGATTGTCGGTATTGCTCTTCATTCTATGTTCCAATATCTATAGGTACAGGAAAGACAGTGACTGGGGCGTACCTGGCGTACTTCTTTGCCGAGATCAACAAGCAGCTTCCGAAAGGCAACGAAAAGCGCCCCCAAGTGCTGTACTGTGGACCATCCAACAAGTCGGTGGATGTTGTTGCAGGTGACGAGTCTGAAGGATTAATAACTCTTCATGTGCCAGATTAAGGACTGCTCAATGCGATTTGGGATGCACCTGTGTTTGGGATGCACCTGTGTAATCATTGTATATATTGTGTGTGAAGAAACGTCTCTCAATTTTGCCTGTATGTATTAAGCTCTTGCTGAGTTGTAAGCCCATCTGCAGCAGTCGCAAATCTCGCACGCCGGATTAATTTGGCAGATACTGTTACAAGTTATGCACATTAATATTTCTGCAGATGTGATTGTACATGTAAATGAAAAAGGCAAGTGAGGGCATGTAGGTATATGTGTGGCCTCATAACTTTCTCCCATATGCCGGCATGTTCAGGTTTTTTTTTATCATCCATACATACTTCATATGTAGTATAATTATGACTTGCACTGTTCCATTTGTTAGTATAAATTTGACTTGTGTGTGCGCAGGATACCTCAAGAAGTTCCGGAAGACAGGTCTGTCCATTGCCCGAGTGTACAGCAAGCAGACTGAGTACCAGGAGTTTCCGATCCCAGGAGTGCCAGGTCTCATCTCAAAGTGGACCAGGAAGATGGTCTCAATGCCTGCCGAGCACGCTGACATTGCTGTGCACCATCTGATCAGGCAGAATGGCAAGCCGTACGCAGATGAGATTCAGAGTTTGGACCAGCTCTTTAGGGAGACACCCAATAACATCACGTCAGAAAAACGTGCCACCTACAACAAGATTCTATCCAAAGCTACGGTGAGGACCCTTTGTGCTTCAAAAAGAATTGATATTTTGCCCCCCCCCCGGACAAATTTTTGTTGGTACTTCCTAATGCCTCAATATTTCAAAACAAAATTTCCTGACTTGTTCCTCTGATCCTTCCCGTGCATTTTGATACCAAATTTATGGCAATCAGACCTACCTTGCGGGTGTCAGATTACGTCTACTGAACACATGTCACTGAAATTTCACTATTTCTCTGAGATATGACTGTGTATAACCCTACGGACAAAATCAGGAGCTTTTCCATTTTATGTTAGTACTTTTCTAGAAAGTATCATCATTGTTTCAAATAGTGTAAGTGATTACCGCACACACGCACACTTTTTTTTTGTTTTTCAATAGTTTTTATTATGTTCCATTTCAAATAATGCATACAGCCACAAATACAAGAATAACATTACATAATTTCTCTTCACATAATTTAAAATAAACAAAAGGAAAAATAGTCTTTTTGTACATACACTTTATTTTCCTTTGATCACTGATTATCTCAATGAATAAGACAAAATAAAGGAAAGAAATAATCATCTTATTATTTTTCTTTCATACTGTTATATTCACAGTGAACTCTAATGTAAATAATTAAGACACGTACATTCATTTACTTAATGAAACTCTCAATAAAAGTACAAATAAATGGAACCATATATAAAAAGTGACCCACCCCCCCTTCACCCTACCCTTCCCCTCCCCCCTCCCCTACCCCCATAAATCAGCATAAATTAATTAATTAAAAAAAAAAAAAAGGACTTTCATGAACTTAAAAATACATCTTTGTAGATTACATCATACCTTGGGAGTATTAGGGTTAATTGACCATGTTACTTCCGACTTTCGAATAGAATGCTAGAATAGGCGACACAAATGAAATTAAGGGGCGGAACAAAATCTGAAGCTGCTTCAGTTCCCTCAATAAGTCAGATAGAAACTGTGGTAAAACCTGGTAGAACAGTAGAGCATGCAAGTCCTTGATTCTTACATCTGAGACTATATTTTCACTTGGTCATTATCTGGCTGCTGCCCTGATCACAGAAAGCGGAACTGCAGAACCACCACATCGTTCTGACCACCTGCAATGGATCTGGCGCCCCCCAAATTTCTGAGTTGATTTGGGCGGTCCAGGTGATTGTGGATGAGGCAGGCATGTGCAGCGAGCCAGAGACCCTTATTCCTCTGGTCAGCCATCACCCCAAGCAGGTCGTGCTCATCGGAGATCATAAACAGCTCAGGTAGGGTTGGGATTAGGGTTGGAATTAGGGCTTAGGATTAGGGCTTAGGATTAGGACTTAGGATTAGGGCTTAGGATTAGGGGTTAGGATGATTAGGATGAGGATAAGGATTAGGATAAGGATGTGTAAACCATAAGTAAGCCCATTTTGATAAGATTTCATATTCATGGCTCATATATAAAAATGATAAATAATCATCCATATAGCATCAGCAATTACAGTGATTCTGTGGGGAAATCATTGACTTGCATTTACACCCCATACTGATAGTCCAGACTGGTATACATGTAGATCAAAGCACTGATGAAATACTGGCCAATCTGAATTCCTTTGTACGTGACTCCCATCACGAAAAACATTGCAGTTTTGTTGCTATACATTGTGATTATTACTTTCGAGGTAGTAATAAAATGTTTCTATTGAAACCACACGCAAAAGTTTTACCTCCTTCCAAGGGAAAAAATTCACAGGGGCTCAGGGTGATTTCTCCACCGAAATGCTTAAAAGAGCCCTGGAAAATGTTAAAAGATGTCCCAAAATTCCCATAGACACAATGCAAAATTGTAGCCAAACGGAAATTGTCCGCAAAAAGTAACCCCGAAAAATGTCGAATTAATTTTTTCCCTGCCTCCTTCCACAGGTCTATCATCACAGAACACAACGCATTGCAGATGGGTGTGGACGTTTCTCTGCTGGAGAAATTTCAGCATAAAGCACAGATGCTCACCATCCAGTACAGAATGGTGAGCAATGCTACCTGTCTGCTAGGCACATTTAGATATAACTAACTTTGTTTCTTTTTCTTTATCTTTCATACATTGTAGTATTTTTCTCATTTATGATTTATTATGTATGTACATTGATTTGTGTATGTTGTTACAGTGGTGTTTATTTGGAGGGGGGGGGGGGGGGGTGGCGTATTTATTTTTTATATTGCATATGTTCAAAATGTATCATGTGTAATATTTTTAACTTCCACTGCCACCTGAAGAAGAGCTTATTGCTGAATTGGGCCACCATGCTTTATTAAAGTGAATGGAATTGAACTAACTGTAAATAATGTTCTATATTGCATGATCAGTTCATTTCTCTCCCTGAAATTGACAGCATCAAGAGATCTGCAAGTACCCCTCCCACGCCTTCTATGACGACAGGCTGCAGACCGATTGCTCAGTTACCCACCGTCCTCAAGACCCCCTGCGAAGCATGTGGCCCAACAGGGGTGCCACTCCTAGGGTCTTCTGCCATGTCAGTGGCAAGGAAGAGGTTCTCACTGTGAAATCAGACGAGGGAAGTGAGATGTCAAGGGCGAATCCTGCGGAGATTCGTCATGTGGTATGTTCCCTAATCCACCTGTTGTTTTCTAGGTTGTTGCCCTTTCATAGTGAAGCCACATTAGGTTTCACTGTCATTATGATTAATCCCTTTGCTGCAACATTTTTAGACCAACACTCTCAGCCTTCACCGTGTATACCAGCCGTAACTGGTTGCATTGCCATTGTGTGTCCACTGAAAATGTTGCACTGTACATGTAACTAAAAAGTGCCGCCAGAGCATGCAATATGTAATATGTTGTATATATATAAATGTTTCATTCAGAAACAATTAAACAACTTTTAGTAAAATCCTTCTCAAATAACACTTCTCCAAGGAGGTTCGACAGATATGATCTTGAACAGTAGCTAAATAATTCAACTGCTGATTGCACACATCAACTTCATTCATATATGATGACAAAGTACCAAAAACAAGCTGACATTGGAACATTTCTGGAGACTGAATAAACTTGGTTCCTGTTTCCAAGCAGGACAGTTGGGTACTAGGTATACCGGGTTCCCATAGCACATGGGGCTAAGGGATTCTTTCAATATCAGTGTAGAGCAAGAGTGCAGTACATTATGAATCAGAGAATTTGATGGCAGGCAAGAAAGAAAAGGATTGTGTCAATTATATGAATTGAGTAGATTATATGACGTGTATCAATGTTATATTTATTATTAAATAGCTTTGTCGGCCTTGTTAAAAAAAAATATTTGTCCAAAATTTGTGGATTGTAGTATGATTGGTTTTTGTCTCGCCTGAACAAAGTAGGGCAGAGACCTAGTAATCACTTTTCCTGTTAGTCTGTTCGTCTGTTGGTCTGTTACAAAAATGTCTAAAGTTTTTGTTTAACTTGCTCTCATTTCTTTATTTCTGCATCAATTGTGATCACACTTGGTACGAATGATCCTTGAGTAATACCACATGTGTCTTCATGAGGCTGATGGGGTCAAAGGTCATCTAGGGGTCCAAAGTAATTTCTTCATTTTTGCATAAATTTTGTTTAAACTTCGACCAAATGTTCATTCCATATTGTCACATATATGATACCTACAAAGGTTACATCAAAGGTGATATTACGTGTTTTATTGATAGCGAAATCAGGCGAGACTCGTGGTTCACGAACCACCTTGTTATTATTAACTCTTCGTGCTTTCACCCATAAACCCCCTGTGCGTTGCATTATTTTAGCCTGGTCAAGGTACTCCAAAGAAAGGGTCTCATTCACATTGATGCCATGAGTCATAATTTCCTAACAATGAACCTGACCGTGGTATTGTTTGTGAGGAGGGTTTTATTGATTTTCTCCTCTTTTTTCAATGAACTTCCTGGGTCATCTGGAATATGTATTTATTTTTTTTGTTCACTGGTTCACTGGTAAAGAAAGGCTGTGGGCACGCTCCGGTGCATGTAATTGTTCGCAAAACAATGGGAAAAGGGACATCTTTAGGGAAATAGGGTTGTGCAAAAATGCGAACGAAACATGTCTACGGGTGTGCAATAATGCGAACGAAACACATGAAGAGTTAAAGTGCATTTTGAACATCATCGATTTTGAAGCATATTTTTGGCTACAGAAGGTGACAGATTCAATTTGGATAATGAGTACTAAGAGTTCAGAGTTCTTATATCATCTTGCTCCAGTCACCTGTGGTAATAGTAACCTGCCGTTAAAAGTTTGTTGTGACCTTGGCTCGATACACACCTGTGGATTTATACGAGGATTTTCTCTGCATAAATAATTACCTGCCTGTTTAATAGTGCTTATGAGATCCTGCCTGTGAAAGCCTTACACTCTGTGGATTAATATTTGACCATCTTGGATCATCTATTTGGACTTGACTATCTGGAATACCTGCTCTTCAGCGTACAACATTGGGATCAACATTGCGGTCATAAATTGGGAATACTGGATCGGATTATCAACTGGACCATCAGCGGAAGCCATGGATTTATTTGACTTCATAGTATCCTCCAGCATTGTAAGCTAACCTGTACACGTACACTGTAGAATAATTGGTATACAATATGTAACTGATATATATTGATATATTAAGTTTGTGAAAGTTTGTCTTGATTTTAAAGGGGAAATACCCCATATAATAAAGAACACATAAGCTAAATATTGGTATCATTTTGTGCGATCCTTTCTGTCATGAATTGATTGTAACAATAGGCACTCCGGGTACGCGCTATCACCATTATACTCCCCAGTGATTAGCTAATAAAATTACTGTAGATATTACTCCGTTGATGCTGTTTAAATAGGTGAATGTCTGCGTACAGTCTTTCTTCTTCTTTATTTTGCCCGGGCCCCTCCTGCAGGTGCGAATTATCGGTGAGATGCTCCGACGCGGCGTTCACCCACAGAGCATTGCTGTCCTCTCCCAGTATCGATTGCAGTGTGCACTGATCCAAGATGAACTCACCAAGTTGGGCTCCAATTTCAAGACGGTCACAGTCAGCACTGTGGTGAAGAGTCAAGGTACAGGCAGAGAGAGATACCATCTGGGCCTTGTTGCAATAAACTTACCATTGATGGTAACTTTGCTACCAATGACAACTTCTCCGGAAACCTTAAATTTGATTAGCTGTCCAGCGATGTTACCATGGTAGTAGTTACCATTGATGGCAGAGTTACCATTAATGGTAAATTTGATGCAACACAGCCCTGATGTGACGTAACACTAACCTTGGGTGATATTCAGAAAAAAACTTAACTCCAAAACTGTCCTAGCTCTTAAAGTCGGTTGGTTTTCTGAAAACTGACTTTAAAAACGCAGCAATTGGCCACTGACCTTTATGGGTCATAGGGGACTTTTGTTTACCCCTTCTATTCTCTACAGGAACTATGTCTCCTTGACCCGATGAGTTTCAGTTTAACCCGTTCTTTCCTGAGCCCGTATATATGCGTGCTGGCTTTCTCCACTCAAGATACTGAACAGCGTGACTCCCGTGTATCTGTTTGGACAATAGACGACAGGCTTTGAACGTCTTTCAAATTCATTTAGAGGGTGCAAGCCATTTGGTTACTGCATTTCCATGGCAAATTTGGGCATCCGATCTGGCCAAGGGATCATGAAGCCCAAAATTTAACTGTGTAACTGGTTGAAGAGTAGGGATTTAGATCAAACAGCTGCCATTGATGTCCCTTAGTGGTGGTGCATTCAATCCAGTTAGCTGCTCCATACCCAGGAGGCAAATGAGGACAGACATGATCCTTTACCATTTGTTATGGAGGGGGGGAGCAATAAATGGAAGAGCCTTTTTCACACTAAAAAGATTACAGTTGGCAGAGTGGATATTATCGTCGTCATCATTTATATCATTATCATTATTGAATATATCACATTCAAATTTGATTGTTTATTCTATGTATCAGTTCACAAACTTCATCAAGTCAACTTTGATCTATTTCGCACTTAAACAGGAAGCGAGTGGGACTATGTGGTCTTCTCCACAGTGCGCTCAAAGCCGAAAATTGAGATCGAGACCAAGCCTGGCATTGGCTGGAGGAGAAGGCATCTTGGGTTTATCAACGATGAAAACCAGATGAATGTTGCCCTGACGCGGGCCAAGCAAGGACTCGTCATCATTGGTATGTAGACAGGGGAATATCAAATGCAAAATACAATGGTATACTTTTACTATGGGGTATACTAGTAGTGATAATGTCACCAGTGCACTGAAAAGGATATGTGAATCATTACCACAAAACCATGATAAACCTACTCTGTATGAGTATTTTAGATGTCTAGCGTTCAAATTGAGATAAGAACCAGGCAGATGAGTTTTGTAGGACATATAATTAGAAAGGACAGTCTTGAAAATTTAGCATTGACAGGAAAGAAAGAGGGAAAGAGGGGTAGAGGAAGGAAACAAATGAATAAATGAATTGGATGACCAGTCTGAATGCATGGATTACAGAGAGAGGTGCAGGTCAGCGGGAGGTGGAGCTGATTCAAACAGCTAGAAACAGAGATTTGTGGCACTCCATGATCACCTACGTCTCGGGATATGGCACTTAGATAGCGTTCAAATAAGATGGTTATGCTTAGTACTAGATGTGGCTGTCAAAAGTAAGGGTAAAAAGCATTGACAAGTATAGATATCTCTCCCTCTTCTCATCTCTATCTCTCTCTCTCTTTCTCTTTCTCTTTCTCTCTCTCTCTCTCTCTTTCTCTCTCTGTCTCCCTCTCTTTCTCTCCTCTCTCTCTCTCTCTCTCTCTCTCTCTCTCTCTCTCTCCCTCTCTCTCTCTCTCTCTCTCTCTCTCTCTCTCATTTCTCTCTCTCTCTGTCTCTCTGTCCCCTCTCTCTTCTCTCCTTATCTGCCAATTCAATTCTTAGAGACGCATAATATTGATAGGTTTTTTTAAAGTACAAACTATTGCTGCACTCTTCTTGTTATTCCCCCTATTATGTTCTCATTTCTACTGCTCTATTTTCTTCTTTTTGTACAGGTAACCAAAACCTTCTGCGCTGCAATCAAAGGTGGAAAGAACTCCTGACCCTCTATGAAGAGACAGGCTGCCTGAAAGAGGCTAGAGACTACCTCCCTGCCTGGAGAAGGTAGAGCTGTGTGGACATGACAGCCTTGTGAGGAGGGTCTCAAGGAATCATTCGCTCGCAGCTCACTTCTCGTTGGAACCATGGTGCCTGGTCAAGGAAGGGCACCATCACCACCAGGGCCCTGTTGCATGAAACTTACCATTAACTCTGCCATCAATGGTAACTACTGTGGCAATACTGCTCGGCAGCCAACCAAGTTAAAGGTTTTTCTAGAAGTTACCATTGTAAGAAAAATTACCATCAGTGGTAAGTTTTATGCAACAGGGCCCTGGTTCCCACAAACAAGGCTAAGGGAACTTGCTTTTATGCTCAGTGTTTGCCTTCTGTCTGTACGATACATGTACACATTGTAGAAATATGCAATTTTATATGAACAGAATATTTTGATACTTGTATGATGTTATTGTGTGATTCTATTGTAAATAACAGATATGATTGGAGTTTACATTGAAAGAATGAAATACTCGAATGGCATTCTTTTATTTCCAAAATATCTGTTTGAGTTCATTGTATGATTATATTGTACATACCAGAAATTATGGGATATCTTTAAATAATGCCATGGAAAATGTTCTTGTATGTTTACATTCATTACATGCTTTTGCCCACATAATCATCCACAATAATTGCAAGGAACAATCATCAATCTAGAATGGCTTTGATTAATTGTGTGTAGGAGCAATATTAATTACAATTATGATATCATATGCTCATGTAATGATAAAGCACATCACTGACTCCTTTGTGTGGTTCTTATTAAAAAAAACACATTGAAGTAAAGAGAGACAGGAAGAGTGTAACAATAATGATATAGATTCAATATACCAGTGCCATTAATCATACATGTTTGTTAAGCACTGAAGAATCTTGTGCACAGAATTGTACATTATACATGTGAGATAATGGTAATATATTTGTACATGTTTATTGGTTGTTACGCAGGGTTAATCCCAAGATGTACATTTTTGGACAATTATATCTTTTGATGTGTAATGATACAAGGCTGTATGTTAATATTCTTTGAATTAGTACGTGTGGATACATTTTTTCTGAAGTGACAAAATCAGACTGGACTATTGCAAGTCTCTGCACTACCTGAAGATGAATCTCATCCACAAAAAAACAATATGATAAACTAATTTGAGTATTACAATATCAACTGAGTTGGCTTCATTTTGACTTAAGATTCCAACCCTTTAATATTTATCACTTTTCTATGCTGAACTTGAGTGCAGTGGAATTATGAATGCAATAATGGATGGAATGATTGGTGAATATCAGCTGATAATAAGCACTCCAGAATGTGGCCTAACTTGTATATATTTGGTAGACTCTCAATGTAGCTTCTGATTCCTGCCATCACATTCTATACAGTTTGTAATTGCTCTGAAATCCGTTGTATTGCTCCATGTGCTAATTATTGCTGAGTTATAACGCACACAGTTAAGTCGATCAACAATGTTCATGCTTTTTATTGTATTGGGAACAGATATTGAGTATATATATATATATATAAATGTGCATGAATATGTCTATAAATATGTAGAGTTTATATTGGTTAATAATTACTCCTGTCCTCGAGAGACGATGTGAATGATTTGACTTGTGTTAGATGTGTATGTATGCATTCGCTGTCAATATGGTCATTTGTTACGCAGACAAAATTTTGAAAGGGACACTTTGAAATTATGTCTGCTTAACAAAAGACTGTGTTCATATTTATTGTTGGTAACTATGACAGTACCGGTCTTCTAAAAGCCCATCTGTCATAGAGCTTTAACCATTTTCATACCAGACTAATTGCTGCTTGATAAGCACTCTGTGCATCAATTGTGCCAGAATGTGACAGAGGCATATTGAAAGTGTAGTGGTAGTTTTTGTATGAGTAACAATGTATTTTACTGGCCTTTAGAGGAAGATACTCAATACGATATAGTGATTGCCATTGAAGCAGGAGAATGTGGATTGCAACTGAAATGAAGGAGATATATTGGTGTTGTTGATGTTGGAACTGTGCAATTATATGCCACCCGCTTTATCTAAAAAGATCATGTAGAGTATTTGGCCATTTGTATTTTAAACTCTTTGTGTGCCTGATCAACTGCTACCCTATCAGAGTTGTGTGTGAAAATGTGTCAATGGCACATGAAGAGGTAAATGTCTATGTTCTATACAAAGTTTACAAACCAGTGATATGTAATTGACCTTAACCTTTTTGTGTATTATCATGTTTATGGGATATCAATTGTTTACATGTATATTATGCAGAATATATACATTTTTTTCTTCAATGTTTCAGTATATGGTTTTGGGGTGCAAAGAGCTACTGTGGAAAGATGTATATACAATTTGTTGCTTTCTGCAGATATTATTTTTTGTATTACTTTAGAAATGAATTAGGGATTACAGCTTCCATACCAGATATTATTTCAACAGAAATGAAGAATCTCATTCTTTATGCTTTCGTCAAATTAACTATTCTTTCCATTTTTATTTTTTTTTTGTAAACATGTATTACAATATTTTTGATGTGATGTGAAATATTTTTTTGATAGAATCATGTTTTTCACCAAATGGATAAATATGAAAAGTCAGTTGGTTTAAAGATTATTTTATCACTGAGATGTTTTTGTATTCTTTCAAACAGTAACAACACAATACATATATTTGAACATTCCATGAGTTATTTACTTTAAAAAAATCATCAAACTGTTACAATTTGAAACGTTGTTCATATCAAATGTGTAGATTCAACGTTGTTTAAAGGTTTCTATAGTGAGAGTGTATTTAGAAAAGAGTAAAACGCTAGGATGCTTCTGTGATAATTTTCTCTCTCATGGTGGATAGTGATAAGAAAAGATAGAGATTACAAGGTAATTTTATTCCTCTTTCTCATGGACATGAGGACTAAAATTATGAGATAAAATGTAAATAGATGTATATGTAGGCCTACATGTTTGATTTAAATGACTTTATTTGTACTATTATCATTAGCTCAAAGCTAAAATCAGCAATGAACTTTGTACTGTTCTGCTTATTATTTCTCGTTATTGTACTTTCAATATTTAGTCTATTTTTAGTCTATTTGTGCACAAGTTGAATGGGCTTTCATGGCAGAAAAAATGTTGAACTCTTGTTTCTATTTAATTTTCCAGTGTAAATAATAAAACAGATATATAGAGATTTATATTCTTTTGGAGATATGTACAGGTTTTCAATTTTTGCATCAGTATAATAACAAATACAAGATTTAACGTGAATGAGTTAATTGATGCTTTTTTCATCTCATAATGCTTATTCATGTCAGATTAAATGACGAATTTGAATGGGATACAGCGTATCATATTCTCTGTAGTAACGTGCGTTTTCCTGATCTTGAAAAACTATTAGGATTAGGATGTTGACATCAGACAAGGTAAGAACAAGAGAAAAGGATGAACAGTGAGGGAGAGAGGAAGAGACAGTTCGTGTGTGTGTGTGTGTGTGTGTGTGTGTGCGTGTGTGTGTTTGTGTGTGTGTGTGTGTGTATGTGTGTATGTGTGTGTGTGTGTGTGTGTGTGTGTGTGTGTGTGTGTGTGTGTTTTTTAATCGAGTGAAGGTCAGTACATATAGAAACCAATACAAACTCGTCGTGTTAAACTGATAGAAGGGTAGAAATCACGAGAATCGAAAACTAATGGGTCGAGGACCGGGAGGGGGGGGGGGGGGGGAGGCGTTTCACCAAGATGTTCTTGAGGTAAGAACGACTTTACGCACGACTGGTGACCTTCTGCTAAATCAGATTCTCAATTATTTTGATTCCCACCAGCTAAAGTTGAAATTTGATCTTTATAAATTTGAAATCCTTGTAGCTAACAAGCATCTGAATACACAGTTCATGATTTGTCAAATTTGATTAGGATTGTTGGAAATTAACTCCCACTATGTTAAATTAACAGGAAAAGTGTGGGGTATATGATTTAGCATATGAAGTGGTCACCAGTCGTGCGTAAAGTATTTCTTAGCTTACGAACGGCTTGGTGAAACACCCCAGGAGAAAGCAATAATACATATAATAGGAATGCATGCAGGACGGTACAGTAAGAGGCCTGGCCATCGTGGGTCGATAGCACCATTCGAACTAAGCAAGCAAGTTAGCAAGTAACCCATAAAAACATCAATATACCTCAGCTCTATAATCATAATTATCTGGTCGACAGGCATAATCTAGATTTTTTTTTCAATTTCTTTTTCCCCCACAGTAGGGCGTTTCATTCAACAAAGCTTCAGATTTCACCATCCAAGCAAAAGTACCTTTTTGCATAAATAGCGATCAACAGTACATTCATTTGCATAAATGGCGGGAAAAGTATGTTTATTGACATAAATCTGCTTAATGAATGTAATGGTTTGAGCCCTCCTCCCCTCTCTGGCACCAGAAGTCAAATGGGCCATGTTAATTGCATATAGGTTTTCAATAACTGTAACTTACATCGATGTTAACTACTATGGCAACATCCAATGAACTCGTATTATTGCATATGAAGCCATGGTAGTTATCATTGATGGTAAGTTACTATAATTGAAAGCCTATATTCAACATGGTAATAGAGCCACTGGATAACACCTCATGCTACAGTTAACGAAGTACACAATTCCTCCCACGTTTTCAGCCGCCCCACTATAATCTAGTTGGTCCATCTTTCCCTAAAAACCTTCTGCGCATCAAAAGTAAATCAACGAAAAAAATCCAACGTTCAGGCGGTGACGAACATGGAGTTAAAGAGAACATTTTTGTTTACAAACGTTATTTTGTGAGTTCGAGGGAAGTATGATGAATGTGCATTCATGTTTACGGGGTGGAAGGCCTCTGTTATCCAGTCATCCTTGGTTAAGCTCACCTGAAAGTATTATACACGTGATTTCATCATCTACAAATATTCCAACTCGTATCGACGGAACCATATTCTTTTCTTCTCTCGCGGTATGTGACAAAGTTGTGGGGTTAAGAGTAAAGAGGCAAACGAAAATTTAATAATAGTTGATTTGTTTGTTTATTCAAAAAAATGATAATTTTATTTCACCTTTTTAAATCCAAAATAAAAATGGATTGGGAATGGGAGCACGTTAAATATATATATATATATATATATATATATATATATATATATATATATATATATATATCTATTGTGATCAATCAAACAATGTCAAATCTACTAATAAATACTATTTAGAAAATAGCAAAACTTTCGGTAACACCATGTGGTTGTATTCTTTCGGATAATTGGCCCACTTATGGGGTGAAGAAAGGAAAGGAAAGTGAAAAGTGAAAAGGAGAGGTGAATTTTTATATTTTATAACACTTACACAAGACTATTTTTAGCTTTAGTTTTCGGTGTTTTAAACCGAAAATGAATGGGATGGAATGTCAAATCTATCTGCCAATTCTGTTATTGCCATGTAATGATGTAAAAAATGAGGCCCTTTTGCCTATTTCATATAAGTGCCCCCCCCCCCCCCCCCCTTGGAAATGAGGACTTTTTTTCACTTCTCTCTATTAGCCATGAAGAGTGCGACGAAGAAGCGAGGACCATTTTTTCAGTCACTACTTTTTATCTTCTTCTTTTTTCAGCCATCACGTCTCCGGCGAAGAAGTGACGACTTTTTTTTTCAGTCATCACACGATTATCCATTTGCTCACTATGAAACAACTACGTTGGAGAGAAATGATTACACAAAGATGTTGCATCTGATGAATCTGGTTGATTTTTAACGAAAATAACTTCCAATCTTCCCTAATGCTGATTCTATGCTGGATTCTATCCCTTAACCGACGTAGGCTTGTGATTCATTCATCGTGTTAATATAATATGCATAATTATGACCCAAAGCAGCTTGCCTTCATTAACTCGATTTCCGGTGACGTCATGACTTCTCATGCTGCATTTGTAATCACTTTTTCCTCTCCTGCGGGGCCCTATCGTATAACGGAGTTGCGATATTGATCTGAATCGATTGTGATTAAGTCCAGTCCCCTATCTCAAATATGTGCAGATTTTCGATTGATCAAGTTCGAAACAATAAAAAATCAGGGCCCAAAAGAGATAAATCATCCCGGACAGCTGAGATCAAAATTGAGGTTACTCGAAGTCGAAAGAGAGTCCTGTTCCAGCCATCTTCTCGTTGTACCACGCGTCGAGCATCTCGCTCTCAGCCACTGAGAATTTCGTCTTCCACGTTCCGACCTTACCTGGGCGTGTGAGGAACGATATTATGAGTACATTTATAATGAGGGGTGGGGGAGGAGTGCAAAGGGCATTTGTCTGTAGACAACTGAGCTCCGAATTACTTTTGAAGGGTGTGTGCATGCAAGGGTTACAGGTTGGAATTCCGAAGGTTCGTTATTCCGAAGGTTTCGTTAATCCGAAGGTTCGTTAATCCGAAAGAGATATGTTTTTACCGTTAGGCCTTCTCCGAAAATAAAATAAAATACTTTGAATGCAAACTATTTGTGAAGCAATTATTTTCGGCTCAACGAACCTTCAACTTCATGAACAAATAGTACTATAAACCAACGCCATTTGTTTTTTTCGCATCAACGAGCGCCCAGGTATTCAAAATATGTGAGTTCGGAATCACAAACGTCACCAAATGGGAGCTGAGTAATTCGAGAGATTCCATTAGCGGTTGAATTCGTACCTCTTTTAATAAAGTGCAGACACAATTTTTCTCTGTGAATTGTAAATTTGTCAGCACAAATGAAAATGTGTTACCCACTTGTGTCAGCTGTTAGAATTTGATCAGAAAGTTAACGTTCTGTCGGTAAATCGATGTTTTGTTATCGGTTAACTGGCATTGTGTCGACTCGAATGAACACTATAGTTTTGAAAATCTATTGAAGAATAAATGTCGGCAGACTTACAATACGCAAATCTCATTTCTTCTTCTAAAGTTGAAAATATGTGACAAAAGGTGGGTCCTCCATTATGACGCGAACGAGCAAACACCGTGTACATCCTTACCTTTCTGCATGAAGGGCAGTTGGCCAGCAGCTCGCGTGAGCATGATCCCTTCTTTTGAAGAGCTCTCAATTTTCTCATAAGTTTTCTTCATGCCGTCGAAGTCGCTTCCTGTCACGATCCTCTGCAGCAGATCGTCCGTGAGCGGTTGCTCCAAAAGCTCTGCCACCTGCCGTACGGCCCCGGTTAGATCCTGGGTGTATATGTGGAAGATATGATCGGGATAGAGCAAACATGATCATTATTTGGCTATCAAATTTCACTTTTTTTCAAAATAGTTTTTTTTTATCTTAATAAAAACAGAGCGAACAAGGCAAAACGTTCACGATTATATAAGTGATCATTTGATCCATGTTTTTGCTTTGAAAAAATCATTACGACGGTAATGTTTATCACAATGTTTATCATGATGTCTTTTGAATGGTTCCCGCTAGATCCTGGGTGTGGACGATATGAACAGGGTGAGAATATAGACGGATCCAGCTAGATCCTGGAAATGAATAGAGTCCCCACTAGATCAAATCAAATATCATTTCATAATCGACTAAAGCAGTTAAAAAAAAACACCAATGTGCATATTATGACGTACATTATAGATATCAAAATGAGACGGGATAAAAAAAAATAACCCTACATATCACGTCTTTGACGGACATTAAGTGAGCGATGAAAGCAGTAAGCCGAAAAAGCTAGTTTCCCTTTTGATTTGACATGTTTTATTCCTTCTAAAGCACTTTTATCTACCATCATGACACGTGAAGTAATCGCCCCACAATGATGATCATGATCTGGTATAGGGATTATGGGACCCATCATCAAGAAAGAGATGTTGATATTTGAGAATTGACGAACAAATGGCACAAGACGGACGCGCAGCTATACGTTATTCCACAACATTTAATCTAAAAATTATAAAGATCTGTCAAAACTGGCGTTGTAAGTCCACTATTTCGTAGAAACGATCTCAAAAGCACCTTAAAGATCACATTTAGGAACGTGCTAGCAATTTTAGAAGAAGAAAATATGTTCCTTCGGCATTTCAGACGGAGTGAATCGAACAAATGACATAGATTAATAGGTTGTAAATTAATTTTTGAAAGTATTTCTTTGAACGCTTCTTATTCATGGTTGTGCAAGTTATATGATGTATTCATACTGTTTATTACCACGTAATGTTTTTTTGTTAACTTTTTAATGACTATACAATCTAGCTACGGAAGCCAACGAGTGACCTTAATAAGCCCTTACTGAATTACATTCCTTATTTGCATCAATTGTAAGAAAATTAAGTAAAGTTTATTCCGAGTGTTGTTAGCACTAAATTGAATTATCTAAATAGAGCCACATCACCCAGTAATATTACCAGCCGCGACTATGATAAGGGCTAATTACCCGTTTCATGTCCTCGAATTTCAGGAACAGCACGTTCTTCTCGTTCCGTTTCTCCCAGAATTCGGTCACGTGTTTGTACCAACCTCCGTATGCAGTTCCTGTTTGGATCATTCAAAAAAGAAGAAATCTTTATGCGCCATGTCTGCTCTTTTAGAGCATAGATATATTAATTTCTAATTTCTAAACGAATCTTAATTCCATTAAAAACATAATATGCACCATAAATTTTATCTTTGATCTACATCAGACTCGTTTCCTATATGTATATATTTATATACAGTATATATATATATATATATATATATATATATATATATATATATATATATATATATATAGGTGAAGACAAACAAATCAAATGAAAATTAAATTAAATTATATATATATATATATACAAGATAAGTATTTTAGGAAATGAGTCTGATGTAGATCAAAGATAAACTTTATGGTGCATATTATGTTTTTAATGCAATTAAGATTGTTTCGAAATTAGAAGCACTGTAGAAAGACGGAAAGAAAGTGTGATATCGGTCATAAAAAACTGAAATTGTACATTTAAGTTAAAAATATAAAGAGAGTAAAAATTAAAAATATATATTTTGTCAGAGCGAAAATGTATAGATGAATAAAGTTTCAACAAAAACCTGTTTCAGGTGACAAAACATAAATAAGATATACACAAATCACAAAAAGCAGCATTTTGTCTGACACATGAAGGAATGGTGAGGGGAACCTTCCTAAATCAAATTCGCATTCTCAAAATAAAAAAATTAATTCAATTCTTGGCCCACTATATGAACAAATCCTGAGCCGAGTTCATGCATACAAGCATTATATAGCTTACCAAATGATGATTTATCGTATGAAACGTGCAGCTTTTATATCCTAGATAGCATACTGATAGAAGAAAATCCAATTATCAACGATAGTAGAGCCACATTATTGGGTTATTGACTATATGTTTTATGGGCGACTTTACCACGTTTATATTGACGCATTTTACGAAATAGATTTAATTGTTTTTGGAATACATAATCAGTCTTGCTATCGCCGATGTTTAATTAGCATGATAAGGATAATTCGATAACGCTATTCGATGATTGAAGCGTAAATTAAAAAAACCTGAATTCATAAAAGGAAAGATATGACCACAAACAGGACGAGCGATCAAAGCTCAAGGATATGTCGAAGATGCCATTGAAGCTACTGAGCGCGATGCGCGATTCCGTATTATATGATATGACAATCGATAGTGGACCTGAGAATCGAAAATGTGCGCTTTAATCTCGGAGTGTGTGTGTGTGTGTGTGTGTGTGTGTGTGTGCATGTATGTGTGCGTGTGTATGTGTGTGTGTGTGTGTGTGTGTGTGTGTGTGTGTGTGTGTGTGTGTGAGGGGGAGGGGGGGGGGTACTGACCCTCTGTCATCTCCTCTTGCAGCAGCTGAGCCAATGGGACCTGCATGGTCTTCTGGACGAAATTCACCATGGAGGTTAACATGTCCTTCGGGTTGCGAGCCACGTACAGCACCTGCCAAGGGTAGGAAACAGAGATGACCATCGTTACCATGGTTACAAGATAGAGGACTGCATTTTTAAGGGAAATAACCAATATCACCCCCATGCTGAGACACGTCTACACGTCTCAGCCCACGAAGAGCCATTCGATTTCTTGAAACGCACGTCAAGGTAACTCAGAAAATAAGGCTTTACCTTCGCTCTTTTCTCGATGTTCGGGGGCAAGAACTGGAGAGGTAGATGCGTTAGAATCATCCTCGGCGAGGGTGCCTTCTTCAAGACGTCCAGGAACGGCGTCGGAGCAGCATGTTGACTGAGGTCAATGAAGGGTTTGTCGAGGAGCAGCATGGCAGCCGTGCTCATGGTGGTCAACCGGTTGACCTTGAAGGGGTCCCCGTTCCCCAAGATCAAGGACACAATCTCCGTGGCGAAGTGCGTTCCTGAGCGGTTACAGAGCAGAGAACGCATTCTGAATAATGGCATCAGCTAACAGAACGACGCCATACCATACAACATAGAGGATACACAAGAATCGAGAAGAACACATGTTTTCAAAGACCGGTGTAAGAAAATTGGTTTCCATGAACACCTTTAATTTGTCATGTACAAAATTTGTCCCTTTCGTGTTACTCTTTTTGCAAATATGCCATGTATGCTATGGCAGCCAACACAGGCGGCACCTGATGACGATGGTAATGATGATGATGATGATGATGATGATGATGATGATGATGATGGTGATGATGATGGTGATGATGATGATGGTGATGGTGATGATGATGATGATGATGATGACGATGTGCCATGTATGTACTATTCACCACTTATGCACACAAAATCCCAAAGTGTGACCGGCCCTCAAGCTTGAGAACAAGCAGGTAGAAGCATGAAGCTGCTACCTGACTTCGGGTAGGTGCAGATCCAGACGTCATCGGGTCGGACGTCAAACGTCTTCAGTTCTTCCAAGCTATCTGGGACGACGAGACCCGGGAACTTGACGCCGTCGATCACGATGTTAGTAGCGAAAATATCCCCTAGCTGATCTCCCTAGCTCGGCTCCATGGTAAGCTATAAGAAAAGGAAATGATATAAAATGTCTGCTCCTGAAAAACCCAACCATGGAGGGTAGTGTGCCCTCTTGCCTGCACGGAGTGTTGTTAACTTGTGGGAAGGGGAGAGAGACAGTGTATTGTGTATCATGTGCGTGCATGTGTGCATGTGTGTGTGTGTGTGTGTGTGTATGTGTGTGTGTGTGTGTGTGTGCATGTGTGTGTGTTCGTGCGCGTGTGTGAGTGTGTGTGTGTGTGCGCGTATGTGTGTGTGAGTTTGTGTATGTCAATAGAAATCAATAGAAATATTACGTTTATGTATTTGTTATTGTATGTTATAAAGTGAAATTGTTTATTTTATCATGGGAATGAAATCAAATAAAGAATATGGAAAAACAAAAAAAAAGTATGTCCGTATGCGTGCATCTGTTTCTCCGTACCAGGTACCACCATGCTGTACGCGAAAAGCCCACTGACATAACTTAGTTATGATACATGACTTTGTTGGATTTGCCTGAGGTAAGGGTTAATATACACACAAAGAATTATACTGTAGCAGTTTGTCTTGCACCCAAAGGATTAATGTATTTCCGCCCCAAAGCCCCTGGCATATGTACTTACCGATCTGTCGGCGGACTGGCAATAATTTCGCGGGAGAAAAAACTCTAATATCCCTGTTACCGTGTTGGGCTGTAAATTGTCTTCTGGTACTGGTTAGCCATTAAATGAGACAGCGATAATCATGTTGTTTGTCTTCGAACTGAAGCGCACTTTTTGTTTTATCTACTCCACGCAGGGAAATTGTACTTCGATCAGAGTGAGGGTAAACAACGCCGCCTGAATTAGGCGGGGAATTAGGCCGAGGCCTATGTTGACTTCGGAGGGGGCGTTGGGCAGGAAAGTATATAAAACCACATTTCTGACGTCATTACGTGTTAGTTGTCATCTGAGAAATGAAGAGACTTGCAATCTATCATTAATATTTCTTTCAGCAAATTCAACTCTTTTGTGCAAGTCATGCTGCTGAAAATGTTGATTTAAGGGGTACTTTAAAAAGTAGGAGTGCCCCGCTCCCGTTATAATTTCCAGTTACCACTCATTGTCGAAAAATTAGAGGCGGAGAGGGAGACATCTGGCAAGATGGCGTGACAAATGGCGAGATGAAACATCTGATTTCATACGGAAGACATGGAAAGAACCGAAAAGGCATAGAAGAGGCCTTTATCTAGCAATGGATGGTATTAGGCCATGGACCAAGGATAAAAGTTAGTCCAGGATTAGTACACTGTTCTCATTATACCTCTGCTGAGATTCCGGGCCAAAGCTAGTGTCTACTTCGGGTGCAGAATTGGGGTTTTGAGAGCTGCAAGGAGAGAGATAGATAGATAGAGAGAGAGAGAGAGAGAGAGAGAGAGAGAGAGAGAGAGAGAGAGAGAGAGAGAGAGGGGGGGGGGGCTCTGTACATAAGGGATGTGACTGTCTTCTACATCCTTGGTACCATCATGACCATATAAAGTTATTCATAATGTGTGGATCGGGATGCAAATAAGGGGGCGTCCCTCCAGCGATTTTCATGTATTTAAAGGGACTCTAGATTTCCACTGGATCCATGACTTAACTCACATACCGATACTATGTTCCTCCCAACCAACCAACCAACCAACTAAGAACCAACTAAGAATTAAACCGATATAGGCCTGCGTACGAACCAACCTACCAATCAAGCAATATCAACCAACGAACTAACCAACCTGTTACCGAACCATTAACCAACCAACCTATCAATAAAGCGACCAACCGTTAATTCAACCTATCATTGATTAAGGCCTAGTCCATGCGAATGATGCACGCCGGGAATTCTGACGTCGAAATTTAACTGAATGGCTGGAATGTAAAATCGTTTTCCACAGTAAATGATAACATGCCGATCGTCAATTAATTTCTCCAATTATAATTAACCCCATGGGACCGGGATGAAGTTCTTTCTTTACTATGTGCAATACCGACGGAGGAAACAAATTGTTCATGCCCTTCTTGCTGAAAGTAAGATATCACAAGAAGAGTTATTATCCAATTTAGGAAAAGTACATTAAGTATGCAAATACATTCACCACTTAACTGTTGATAAATTATTCAAGATACCATTCTGTGAAGATAAATGGGTCACTATAATTGATTATTTTTCTTTTAATGGGAAACAAATTTACATGGTTCCATTTAGATCATTCCTTTCCACAGATTTACGTTATTTTCAGTATAAACTACTTCATCGTTTGCGTGGTGTACATAAATATCTTTTTACAATTGCTCGATCAGATACTGACATGTGTAAGTTTTGCTCAGCTTCTGTTGAAACAATTCCATATTTATTTTGGGAGTGTCATGTAACATCAAAATTTAAACAAGATGTTAAATCAATAACTATAATTAAAAACAATTTTATTGTATTGAATTAGACAGATTTCCTGTTTGGTTTTCCACGTAAAAACATTGTAAATTCAATTTCCTTACTTTGTATGCAAAATATTACATCTTATCACTGAATATACAAACAACCAATTATCGCTTTCGAGTTTTATGAATATGCTTAACTTGAAAAGTACATTAATTCCCGAAAATGCAAATTTCTTATACAGACAGATGGAGTGTTATCAAGATCGTATATACATGCAAATTCTATTCTGCATTCGTTGAGATTGTTTTTGTTCATATCTCGAGAATATTTTAATAAAATTTATTTGAAAATTTGATTATGGTTCCAGTTGTGGATTTTTAAAAAATTACATTATATGTTTAAAAATCGTTTTCATTTAGATCTTATCAGTTAGTGTTGACAGATACTTAGATAAAAACAACAGCATAGGCGTAACATAAACACACATACACACAACACACACATACACACACACACGCACACACATACACACACACATACAAACACACGTACACACATACAAACACACAATGGGTACACCATCGTTGTAAAAAGTATTAACACCTCTGGTAACATCATATTTTCATAAAGATATGTTGTAATGGGAAGCACTCGTTATTCCGAAGGTTCGTTATTCCGAACGTTACGGGACAAATGCTCGGATAAACGAACCCTTTTTCGTTTTCGGACTAACGAGCATCGAGGTATTGGCAATTTACTAACCTTAATTTGGAATAACGAACCTTCGGAATATCGAACTGTAACCGTTGTAATGACATTGAATAAATGCAGTATCAACCTCTACGAGAGGGGAATCTATGAAGCCCTTATAAAGCTGTCCATATTGAAATTTATTAGGACCTAGGCACCTATAAAGAGATGTTACATGTTTATTGGAATCTCGTTCGACCTCGAATAACAATCATACTTTTCGTTTTTCCTGTGCTCATGTTTTCAATATATCGGGCCTATGCCTACTAAATTTTAGAGCGGCTTCATGCATTTAGATGCAAAACACTTGTCATTTCTGCATATTCTTTCCATTCCTTTTCGATAATTTTTCTTTGTTGTTGAATCAGGGGCGGATTTTGGAAAAAGGGGGGCACATTTAGAAAAATGGAAAAAACCTTGTGATGACTAAAAAAAACATATAATTAAAAATAAAATAGATCCTCGTTTTCCCTCCAAAAGTGTGTGTGTGTGTGTGTGTGGGTGTGTGGGGGGGGGGGGCACGGGTCGGATGTGCCCCCCCCCCCCCTGGTTTGAATAATTTTACATGGTGAATGTAAACTGGGTGAAATTAGTTTTTGAACAACGAATACGAGATACAGAAAAGCAAAACTGGCACAACGAAGTTCAAAATAATATCCAATGCATAGATTATAGGATAGTAAAAGATAATCTTGATTTCGAATCATATCTCAGAAAACTGAACTGTAATGATAGGATAAACTTATGTAAATTTAGATGCGGTAATCATCATCTGCCATGTGTTGCAGGTAGATATGTAAATATTCCTAGATATGAAAGGAAATGTAATTTATGTGATTTGAATGCTATAGGAGATGAATTTCATTATCTGTTTGAATGTACTTACTTCTCAGATGATAGAGTAAAATACATTTCTCGCTATTATATGATTCGTCCAAATATCTTGAAAATGTCCTCATTATTTAACACGAGAAGTTCGAAGAAATTATCACAACTTGCTAAGTTCATCAAACTCATTATGGCGAAATTTAAGACATAAATTGATCCAAAAATTTATATAGGCCTATGTTATAGAATGTAATACATTGCTTCTGTGAATACTTGTAAATATTGCAAATACACTGTACTATTATATGTACATGTATTTCGAACCTGTTTTCTTTTCTTTTTCTTAAAGAAAACATATGTATATACTATAAATTGTATTGTACAAGTTACTATGTATTTCTCATACCTCGAAAGGGGTCGTCAGAAATAATAAATAAACTTCAAACTTCAGAGACACGCACCTCGATCGATTTGCACGGTACGCGAATGCACACCACATTGATGCACACTGATGTACAGTACGCACATTTGGAAATGAACAAACGCACGCGCGCGGTCGGCCTAGCTACGTTACGTGTACGTTGAGCGTTGATCGTGAGTGATGTACTTGTACGATCTTTACAACAGTGCGCGCGCAATCGGCGCAAATCTAGTTCTGCAATTCAACATGGCGAGTTTTCTGGTGACCGGCGAGACGTGTAAAAACTGGGAGAAAAGCGGCCGAAATGAGTTGTAAGTTGTACACAAAACAGGACAATTACAGTTTATCTAAAACAAATAAGTAATAGAGGTGCCAGTATGGTCATAAAACAAGATATTTTGCCACGTCAGAGGGAACTGTTATTGTTTTCTCGCAGTATGAACTCGAGCGAAATGCACGAATATCCACCAATAATGACGTCTCCATAGGTCCCGTGCCGTGATACGTGTATGCAGTGGAAACCCGACGCATTGCCGCCGACAGTGCTATATATGTGTGCTTCCATTCTGCTAAAGCAGTGTTGGGGCACTTGCTCACTCGGCCTCTGGCGCAGACCATCGACTCGCAACTTGCCATAGATGAAGTGAAGAACGTCTACCCAGCAACTTTCTGTCCTCCAGCAGCGGCCAACTCACCATTCACGCACAAGACGCAGGGCAAATTACATTCGCAGCAAAGTCAAGCAGCTTTGTATCAAAGCAAGATCACCCCACACTCGTAATTGAACATGGTGAAGGCACGGGCATTGTCATGGCACCAGCAGCTTCAAAATCTGTTTGCCAGTTCGCCATTGATCTCAAAATCACACGATTGTATTTGGTGATAATACAAGCTACATAGCTACAAATGCAGGGTTTTGTCGATTTCCAGAGTCTTAGCTGATGATGGAAGCTGCCAGAAAGTGTCAGGTAGAAAGTGATGTGGAGATGGAAAAGAAAAAATGAATCTTCCATAATTTGGTCATCAGTTGCAGGTGGGATGGTGCGCAGCTGGCAGTACAACAACCATTAATCGTCCAGTCTGTTTGAGATGCTTCAGCCTTCACTTGCCAATCTTGGAGGGCACTTTACCCTACCAGATCTGTAAATGTGGTTTTGTCTGACCAAACAAAAGGTGACAAAGAAGTGTACTCATGCAAATCGCCTAGTCGCCATGAACTGGATCACATTAGATATTACCTATCAACTGATGTGGGTGTTGACAGCAGAGATACTGATGCAGAGAAGTCTTCTGACAGTTCACTTAAAAACGGCTGTTTCTGGATAAACTGTATTGGACACTGTCATCCTTTCTTCATACACTGTATGTGAGATTAGCACAAAAAAGCAAACGAACTTCAGCTTTCATAGTCACTTCCGGAAGGGAGAACATTTTTCCAACTGTCTTCATCAAACATGTGGTCACTCTACTGGATGTGGACCTTTCTTCATCTTTCTTCCTGAAACACAAAAGTGCTCACCTGTGTGATGTCATTAGGCAGCAATTGGACCCTTCACTCTGCCACTTGCTGTGAATGGACATGGTTCTTCCTTCTTCAGCTTGTTTATCACCTTAAACAAGAACCTGATAATCATGATTTTGCCCAGACCAGCGCTACAGGGGTAGCCAAAAGGATAAACATGGATGGGGAATGGACTGAACCAAAGACTACTGTAGTTTGATGAATGTGCCCACATTATCAACACCTGAAACTCCTGCACAATCATTGCCTGCCCGAATTTTCATCTTGTGGGTCACCTACATTACCAGATGCTCCATACCTGAGGGAAGCCGTGGGAAAGGCTCCACGTCGTTGCAGCAGAAGCGAATACCTGAATGCGGCTCTCTTCACACTACGGCACCCGAAAATGCTTGCGCTATGATGAATCATCACGGAGACTCGGCAATTGACATTTCCACATTGCAGTGTCATCCTATACTTTGTGGAAAGCATTGCGATGAGCATAAAATTGAAGTGATGGATTCCATCTAGGAATGGGTGAGAAAAGGAATTGCTGTAACCTCATCTGCATCTGTTTTGCAAACTTTCTTTGGATATTTGTGCCAAGTTTTTTCACTCTGATATGAAGTGGAACACTTATATAATATAAAAAAGGACAGAAGAGGAAACATTTAGGTTTTTGCTTCCATGGAATGACCAGCGTGCATTGTAAGTGACAAAATTGTGATTTGTGTTAGCAATGGATTGTTTGTATTGAAGTTATCTTCGTCATTTATGGACCATCAGTGTTTGTGTGCCACGTAATATGTATTGGAGAGCTGAACAGATGTGAACAAATTTGGAATTGTGCTTGGGCTGTGCAGTACATCTACACATACAAATGCTCTTTTAATTTTACTTGGTAATTCTTACAATCTCAATGTTACTTACATAGTTATATGGGGAATGCAGAGAGGTACAGAGATTTGATGTACATGTTTATAAAGGCTAATCATAGCCTCAAATTTATCCTGTACCCCCTTCAAATTATAAAGTCTCCCCGTTTGACTTCCCTCCTACAAATATTCACATTATGGGAACATTTGCAAACAAGCATATCACTGTATGGTGTCATTCAAATGCTGCTTTTCTTGTAACTCCAAATCTTTTCTGACTTTTGATTAAATACTGTACTGAAGCAATAATATTTCGATTGATCAAGGCTTTGTATTATAAAGACTGGGTTGCTACGGTAAACATGCAGTCACCAATTTTGTGATTGATAGCAACTTGCTGTCTATGGCATCTTATCACAAAAGAACATTTTAAGTGTGTACTAACTATGTATTGCAACTTATACATACAATAGTTCCCATGCTCACTGATTTTATTTAAATGGCTGATATGCAAGACTAGTGCTTTGGTGCCATTGAAACCTTACGAAGCCTAGTTACTTAGTGCGTTCAGCTACATGCATTTTTAGGAAATACATGTAACTAGGCTAGTAAGGTATCATTAATATGGCTCCTGGCTGTTCCTGTTGTTGGTTGTACTTACATGTATGCTTGTGCCTTGGCCCGGTAGTCTGATATGATGAACAGCAAAATGTGTGACCATCTTGCTTTTAACTCTCTCAATAATCATGTGAGTTTGAGAACCTTTTCTTTTTAGAACATATAGCTATCATTTTGAATGCAAATCAAGAATACAGCACCTGGCAGCCAGTGATACATATTGTTTGAATTTTTTTTTTTTATATAGATGTTTAAGTAGTATCACCCTCAATGATAAATGCGTTGTCAGTTTTCCTTGTAAGAGTTGACTTCGGCATTATCTTTTTGGATTGTCTGAACAGGATATTTGATGAAATATCTATGTAATTTTAAACAACTGTTCAATGCTGTATACGCCATATATTTCACGAGTCTAATTTTCCGTGAATCAGGGCTTCTTGACAATTTCGCTAGTGGTTAAATTTGCTATCGTGGAGTACTAGTACATGTACTAGTAGTACATGTCCCCGTGCACAGCTTTTGCGAGTTGTTAAATTTGCGAATAGCACCTGACTCACGAAATTCATGAAAATACCCCCCAGCGAAATATATGGTGTATACGGTAGGTTTTGCTTCAAACTTGGTAGCTCTCTTGGATCGGGGTAAAATTTTATTGCAGTTTTGTTTCGTAGAACTTGTTCATAAATCCAAATCAATATATCCAATTCCAACCAAATTTAGTGTAACGATAGATCACTACATGGAGGTGGGCTGGTAACATTTGGGTAACAATCCCTGAAAGGTCAACAATCAATGCATGTAATAAACAATTGCTACAAATTGCAAAATCTTTTTAACACATAACTGGAGAAACTATGCAACCAAGCTTGATAAAAGATTGGATCACTTCATGGAGCTAGACTGGTGAGTGTAGAGGACAAACCCTGACAAGGTCCAAAATGGGCCACCCTCCAATGCTGTGTTCTGTGGAATAATTTGAAATTTAATGGTACAATGATTGATCATTACATGGAGATAAGTTAATGAGATTTTTAGGATGAATTCGTCAAAGCTTAAATGTCCATTCATGAACTCTGTATCCCTCTACATTGATATGGATGTACAGTGTATGTACAAATGTTTATTGCAGTTGGAAAAATACATGGGGGCGTGGGGCGATTTTGCCGCCGAAATGGTCAAAAGAGCCCTGGAAAATGTTAAAAGAGCCCCCAAAATTCCCATAGACACAATTTTAAATGGTAGCCAAATCGGCCAATGTTCTCAAAAAGTAGCCACCAAAAATTTTGAATTAATCTTTTCCCTGGTTTATTGTGACTTCTAAAGAAGGGAATTGTGTGCACAATCAATTGCAGGAAGCTGTGTGGTTGATTGTGTGGGCATTGTATCCAGTGTACATACACTACAGCTCAAAGGCATTGGTATGGGGAAAGGGAAGAAAGGGAAGGAGCCGCAGTGTTGAACCGCGGTATATTTTGTCCAGTTCAGCATGGAACATGATGCTTTTTAGGTTAAAGCATTGGATGAGCTTGGTGCTCAGAAGGACCGCTATTCATAATGTGTAACTTCCCATACCTAAGGGACTGCTATTCACACATGTAAAGCAGCATTAAAAATGGTCCTTACAAATACATGTAGCATGCAGTGTTGCAGACCCCTTTCATATGACTGGATAAAACCAAAAATTTCCATATCATTTGCTTTGTAGATTTGCAATATATGTGTAAATATATTTACACATATGGCATGTGTGTAACAAACAAACTACAGGGATTTCAGTAGCTTCTTATTACTTCAGAATGTTTCATGAAATGACCTATGACTTGGTGCCTCTGATGAAATCAGAAATGAATTTGTGTAACTGTATCACAGGGAATGGTACATGTACACTACAGCTCAAAGGAATTGGCATGGGGAAAGGGAAGGACCCGCAGTTTTAAACTGCGGTATAGTTTATCCAGTTCAGAGTGAAATATAATGCTGTTTAGGCTAAACCATTGTGTTTCATGCTGAACTGGACATAATATACCACTCTTTAAAACTGCGGGTCCTTCCCTTTCTTCCCTTTCCCTATGCCAATTCCTTTGAGCTGCAGAGCTAGTGTAGCTAGATGGTTTACATGCAACAGTAAAAAATGTAATATTGTGGAATGTGGAGAGCTACTTTCAAGCCTGATGTCAAAACACAAATGAACCAAAGTTTGTTTTTACAGTATATATAGTACTGAAATGTGAAGTCATATGAGCGTGATCTCAAGGACAATTGGTTCTAAACTATGTGGGTAGAGCAAGTGGCAGGTACTCTCATTGGGAATGCCTGACACGAGACCACATCCAACTCATGAATGATATTGTTTAGAACCTAAAACCTGCATAACAAGGGAAATAAAGATGCTAGTTCAGTCAAGTAATTTTTACAGGGGCTCTTGATTTATTCGCTGAGTTCATTTTTGCATTGTTTGGGTGAATCGCCCCCAGCCCCCTGTTAAAATTTTTACTGATAGCTTGCATTGTGAGAACAAAATGCCTATTTATATCGTCCATGTACACGTACAGTGTATGTTATTTATATGCACTTCAGTTACTGTCTTTAGACAAATTTGAGGAATATGGGGCTACATGTATACCCTGTAGAAATAAACTTTCCCGCAATAAATGCCACTTACAGGCTATATTTTTGCATTTTTAGACTCTCATAAAAAACACCATAGAGACCAGGGGGTGGGGGGGGGGGGGGTCCGAATAACTCCCAGGCGTGTAGTGATAAAAGTTTGCCTAAACTTTCACATATTTATACTTCCGTGTACATGTACACTCTATCTTGTTAATATGTAATGTATTGTTGAAGGTGTTTTGACATGATCCCACCACTCTTTATAAACACATACAAATGTAGTGCAGGACAAGACAATTTGGTTATTGCCCCATCAATTCTGAAGTTACATGTACACTATTCAAGAAATATTAGACACATAGTTTTCAAACTTATAACAATGATTAAAGTGTCTTACAAGGTACTTAGATATTAAGTGGGTTAAATTTGTCCAGATATGATTCAGTTTAGAGTTAAATTTTTGAAATAAAACTGTCAATGCCTCATCAAGAAATGATATGACAGGAATAAAAAGACATTTGATAAAAATGCACAATTAAGCAAGACATGTTTTATTTCGAGCAAGTTCTGTTAAAGGTCAACATGATTGTCTCAATTACATTGAAATCACAGATGTATGTGGAGGACAATGTTTATGAATTCAGAAATCAAGTAGCTATTTTAGCACTGTACAATAATGGGTGTTACAGCAAAACATGAATTGCACTATTTGTACATGGACATTAGCCCATTTGTATTCCTGGTCAGAATATGTTCATGCACAGTTGAATGGAACATTACCCATGTGCTTCAAATATTGAGCAATGTAGTCCTGTTAACCCAGTCCACTGCATTTCTCAAATGGTTATCAGTACTCTTGTGGGCATTTAATTTCATTGACAATATTATGTATGGAACATCAGTGTACATGTACTTGTACTACACGTACGTGAACTCCCGAGACATACCTTGTATGATGTTCTTATTGTGTGTGTCTGTGTTGTTTTATTGATATATCATTTTGTTGCTGCCCTGCGTACTAATTGTGAATGTGATCCGACAAAATCAAAATAAATTATATAACTCGCAAATTTGTGTGTTTTTTGTTCATTTCTTTTTAAACTGTAGTAAATATATGTAATTATAGAACTTGAAAAGTTATATTAGTGATATTCACATTGGTAGTAGAAGTAGTAGTAGTAGTAGTAGTAGCAGCAGTAGTAGTAGTAGAAGTGAAGAAGTTTTATCACATGTAGTAATAAAAGTAGTACTAGTAATAGTATTCATACTAATAATACTGTAGTCGTGGTCGGGGTTATAGTAGTAGTAGTAGTACAGTAGTAGTAGTAGTAGTAGTAGTAGTAGTAGTAGTAGTAGTACATGAAGTAGTACAATTTTCACACAAACACATACATCTGGTGGGATTCTCATTGGCTAAAGGACAAGGAGAAAACCAGTATGAAATCACTAAGACAAGGACACAACTGTTTCACATATTCATCATTTGAAGTCTGCTTCGAATCGCACTTGTTCAAAAACATTTAACATTCCAACTACCATTAGACTAATGCACAAACATACTCGCCTATGATGCTTTTTGGAGGGGAGGGGGTGGGGGGCTGGGGAAGTAGTTCTTCAACTTACTGCCCTTAATACATCCCCATTTTAATGTAAGATCAACATCTTATTTCAATATAGTAATCTTATTCATATGTTTAATAAATACTTCTTGATTATGTATTTTCCTGCCCACAGTTTGATTACGTGTGAATAACATTTTGTTAACCCACATGGATGTGGCACTAGTTTATTCCAATGATTTGATCTAAACTTAATGTAAATTTACTTTGTGTGAATAGAAGGATTAAGATAGGAGCCTGAATATACTGCAAATAAAGTAGATTGTTTCTGATATTGAGATATTTTCAATTGCATTACCCAAATTAAATGTGATAATTGGTGTAGAACATGCATTACAAATCCAATTTCAATTACCAAATTTTCAGGATTTAAGCAGACTTTATTATATATGAAGTTGAACTCTGATGTGTGTTTAACATTGGTTGTATTTGTTAAATAATTTTTTGGAATTGAGTGTAGTTATTAATCTACATTAATTTCAAGTCCAATTCCATTTACACAGAGTGGCTTCTAAACTGTGTTGTTCGCTTAAAGTTTAGCCAGGCATAACTTGCAGAACATATTTCTGATTAACGTTTGACACCTGTGAATGCCACTCAATGACTGTTGCACATTTTAAAAGAAGAAAAAAAGAAATCTCCCTCTATGCTTTCCCCTTTTCCCCTTCTAGCCTGAAATTCTGCCGAGGAAGGATTGCTGACGCTTCAGATGATGGGATCATAAAAGGCAACGTACAGGGTATGTATAGGAGAAGGGCCTGCCATCAAAATTGTGTTTTCTTTTCTATCTGTACTTGCTGACATTCAGTGGTTGACTAAAAATGAAATGTTTTGGCTTTTGGGAATGGGTTTGAATTAAAAGACTTGCTTGGATGCTTATCGCTTGTTATTCTGAAGATTACTCCATAAATTGTTTTGTATGCATCAAGAAGGTTTTTTTTTTTTTTCGTAGTACATGTAACAGACCCCAGTTTACTTTTGGATTAAGGAACCCTATTTCCCCTTCAGACCCACATTTTATTTTCAGAGTAATGAATCTTCTTTGCTTTTCTGAGACACTAATTCTATTTCACTTTTGGACCCTACTTCATTTTTGGATGAAGGAAGTTTCAGTTCATCCAACTGTATTTTACTTTCAGAAATTACGAACTTTCAAAAAAATGTAACTTCAGGAAGATAAGACTAAGACATAAGACTAATGCAGCAATCATTTATTATTTATTTTCTTTCCTTGACCTGTCCTGAGTGGATGGTAGTTCAGTCATCTAGAATCCCAGAGGTGGGGCCTATAGCTGGGCGGAGACATTTTGGATCCCAACTGGCAAATGGGGTCGAGTACTCTAATACTCTTTTTACATTGGGTTTTCTTAGCCCCGTACTATATTGTGAAGCTTTTTACACTGGCATTTCTTAGAATGGTACTAGTTCTTAAATACGGCTAAGGAAATCCACAATGTTCCCACTCAAAATCTTGACAGCTTATGAATATTTATGAGTGTACGTCTTGCACATGTGCTCTTTACCACTCCGCATCAAGGGCACTCCCCAATCGGGCATTATCTGATTGGTCACAGCGTCTTGGCCTTGCGAGCTGAGCACTGCATTTCCTTAGCCCCGTACTATTTGGCTTGGCCCTGCAATTGCGGGGATAGCCGTGCTATTTTGCTGGGCCAAATAATACCGGACTATAGGTGGGGCTAGCCCACTTTGGTAAAAACCAATGTTAAACAGAAAGTGGTCTAAGCTTAGCCCTGTACTATAGGTGAAGCTAAGGCCCCCCCCCCCCCCCCCACCCCACCTATAGGATTGGGCTAAGGAAATTTTTGCCAGTGTAAAAAGCACATAAGACTAGTCACTGTATCATTCTCCCCTCTCTTCAGTCCGTTTCAGAACAGGAGAAGAAACTGAGAATGCTTTGTCTATTGCAGCCAGACCTGTTTCTTGAATATCGTAGTGTGGATTGAAAATGCCCAACAGCTTGCCAGCCAGGCCATGGGGGGGGGGGGGGGGGGGCACTGTTTCCTTTTCATGTCCCACCCCGTTTTATAGCTCTGGCTCATTTCATCCCACCCATTGCATCAACCTACTAAATAGCAAGTCCAGGAATGATAAGCTTATAAAGAAATGCATGGTCCAATTGCAAAAAATATATATATTAAAATGTATAGGTGTGTAGAAGGAATGAGCCTTTTTAATTTCATTTGAATATACAGAATTTTACTTGTTTGAGCAAAGTAGACATTATTTTTTTTTTATTAGATTTAGTTAACTCTAGATACTTGCATTATATTTCGCATTATTTTCATCTCCCTGCCAAAACAAAAGATAAGAGAGGAACAATTAAAATCATGTAATAGAGACCTGTCTTGCTGGAAGAATAACATTGATCACACAAAAATGATGCTTGGTCGTCCGATGTCACTGCATACAAACTAGTGCAAAAGTACATACGTGCAGTAAAATCCATTACACATTTATGACCAATAATGACCTAAAGATTACCATTCAGATGAAGCTCAAATTGAAATATGTTGAATTTCATCCTTTAATATCCATGTAAAGACTCTTTGAATTCTGAATTGTGTTATGTGTGTTTTGTGTTTCTTTGCCCTCTTTGACTGGGTAATGAAAACAAATGGGATGTCTTGCTCATTGAGGAAATTAATTAATATCCACCAGTAATGGCAATGATGATGCGTCATGCATATATCATTACATTTGTGTGCCATTGAGTATCAGTACATCTGATTTTTTAACCAACTTTATGTCAACTTGTGTTAACGATATAAAATGAAGAGACTTGTTATACCCTTAAAAAACAGGGTAGCCCTTTTGCAGGTCAAAAATGTGAATTTTGTAAAAACCACAGAAAATAGAAGAAAAGGTTGTAGAAGAACTTCACTTACAATATTAGTAGGGAATACTGACTTTGAGCAGAATTATATTGATTGCTAAATTTCGAAGACGTCTCAAATAAATCATCCAAAACCTATAGCCTTGATACAGGAGACCGCAATATGTAATAGCGCACATTACGTTTTTTTGCTTCAACTAGTGATGCATTGAGGCAAGTGCACGCTAAATGAACATTGCAATGAGGTACATGGATGTAGACCATGATTGCTGCCTTTCATTGTAAACATGGACAGTTTTTCGCTTTTCCTAGAAAGGTTTGTGAAGCTATGACTGAAATTTCATACACGTTATAGCTTGGGGAGACAGCCGATTCCTGCCAAGTTTTCCTGACTTTAACCTGTCTTTAAAGCATGATGATGCTCAGAAAGGAAAATTACAAGGAGTGAACCGTTGTTTTTTGGGGGTTCACTATTCGAAAGGTTCAAATACTCCGAAAGTTCGTTATTCCAAAGGTTCGCTATTCCGAAGTTCCTTTAGTCCAAAAACAAAATAAGGTCTGTTATTCCGAAGGTTTGTTCGTCAGAGAAAGAAATAAGGTTTGTTATTCCGAAGGTTTGTTTATCCGAAAACGAAATAAGGTTCGAACCGTATTAACAAACTTTCAGAAAAACGAACCTTATTTCATTTTCAGATAGACAAACCTTCGGAAAAATGAACTTTATTTTATTATCGGATTAACGAACCTTCGGAGAAATGAACCTCATTTCCTTTTCGGACTAACAAACCTTCGGAACAAAGCCGCAAATGCTTGGATTAACGGACCTTTTTCCATTTTCGGACTAACGAGCATAAAGGTATAGGCAATTTACGTGTTTCGAAATTATGACCTTTTGGAATAATGCGCCTTTGGAATGAACGTACCTTCGGGAGATCGAACTGTAACCGTTTTTTTTTCTCTCCACACAGCCTTGAGTAAATGCCTGTATGACCTGATCGATCAGACTCAGAGGGGAGCCTTGAAGCAGGAGCATGCAGTGTCTGTCTTTAGTTCCATCGTGGTAAGAAGGGGATACTTCCTTCACATCAAGATAAGAAAGTGAATTGTCCAATTATGGTAAAGCTGTTGTAAAAATCATGACAGATGGCATAACTTTTTTGGTAAGCTTGCAAGCTGCTCTCTGATTTGTTGGATTATTCTGCTTCTGTAGGGAAAGTCTCAGGTCAATAGACTTTCTAGTTTTTGAGTTATGGATCACTGACATAATATGTGTCGCTTGGGCGTGAGTGGGTTAATATCTTCAGAAAATTAGATTCTTCCATAAGTTGAGAATGGTTTCTTTCTCCTTTGTATAACATACCTTTATGATAGGCTTTATATAAACTAGTGGAAAGAACAAAACATAATAAAAAAATCTCCCTACTTTCACATTGTGAGCACACATTGGCCCATGTTTGTGAAAGTGACACCTTGATCATGTCTATACAAAGAGAAATGAACACCTTGTCCCTATCTTGGCAATATAGAGGGAATTTGAAGATGTGTAATGTGTGTCAGCATGGCACTGGTGCTAGACTGTATAGCAGTTTACCCAAAGTAAACACACACTACATTAGTTGACCTTAAGTTCACCTCTGTAATGCTTCAGGTGCAGAGGGCAGTCAATCATAATGACATTTTGACAGGTTTGATCTATCTTTATCTGTGATATAAAGAGCAGGTTCTTCAATCAGTGTTTATAAATCACCAAATTTAAGCAAAACTATAAAGACGCCTGTAGCTCAGTAACGGCAGAACATTTGATTTGCAATAACTATGATTTTTGGTTTATGAATCTGATCTTTTGTTGTATTAATGAAATAAGAAACAATTTTCTTTCGCGTGATTCTATTCAGGATATTCATCCAGGAGTGCCTTCCATCTTGGTGGATGTTTTCAATATCAAAGGTGAAGTTTCAGTCCTAACCATTTACATACACCTGTATGGTAATATAGATGAATTACTTTATCAGTCAATGTGGCAGGTTTTATGAGGCATTATGGAGTAGAGAGTGTGGAAGTGGAGGGTGTAAATGACTTCCAGATTTTGTTTTAATAAAAACAATTGTGGGAAGAGATTTTCCTCAGAATAAAACAGTAAAGTTGGATGGGTCTGACTCTCACAATGACAAATCCTCTCTCACAAGCAAGCCTTCGCCCAGAGATATGTCGGCCTCAAGACCAAACTCTTGTAAGGATGCGGATGTTACCAGAAAGATAGAGCTATACAGGTGAAATGTAGATACCTGCAATAGCCTCCCTAACAAACAAGCCACCGAGCCAGAGAGAAAGAAAAATAGAGAGATAGATGTAGATGACATGATGGCAGCCCACTACATCCTCAATAGCAAATGTGCTTTCACTCTAGATTTAAATTATTGACTACCGTATATTTAGAAGGTTTCATGGGGTGGGCTCTCGAATTCAGCATGTCAGATACATTATGATGTCTATTTTGTTACTTCATTTTAGTGCATAATTTGATTAATTTATCAAACGGAGTGGACAATGTCTAAAAGCATAATGGTGTTTTTTCCCCCACAGATATTGAAAGTACCTGCAGAGATGACGATTCACAGAGAGAGAACTTCATTTCCCTTCTCACGGCCTGTGCGGTAGGATTGGATTGATTAATTGTACTTTTGAGGGAATTGCTATATTCGTCACTGACGGAAAGGTAGACTAGCGAGAGGGAGAGAAGGGAAAAACTTTGAAGGGTAATAGAGAGAGAGAGAGAGAGAGAGAGAGAGAAAGAAGGATAGAGGGGGAGCGGGTATAGGCAGTGTGTATGCATTATTTTGGCATTACGAATAACACAAACCTCATATTCTTCTTTGCAGTGTACACAGTTTATAAATGTTGAATGTTGAATGATTATTTGTTATAACTATTCCAATATAGCAAATGATGGCATTCACAATTTGTTTAATATTTCTCAAAAAAAGCAAGCTGGATTTTTAAATAGTTTGTAACAAGATGGTATCAATGTTGATTCAATGTAGGTTTACCCATACACTATGGGTACTCATCACTCATTTATAACCCGTTTCCATTGTTATTTACCAGGCGTTCCTGGACAGTGGCCTCCTGAAGGAACGACTTGATAACGACACACTAGATGCCTGCAGCATCCTTTCTAACAAGCAAGCCTTCGCCCAGAGATATGTCCGCCTCAAGACCAAACTCTTGTAAGTATCGGGATGTTTATACTAAGTATCTGGAAGTTTATAGTAAGTATCGGGATGTTTATACTACAAACAGACAAAGAGGGTGATACCCTAGAGGCACACAACAGCCTCCGTAACAAGCAAGCCTTCGCACAGAGCTAGAAAGATAGAGAGAGAGGGGGGGGGAGAGAGAGAGGTGAAGATGACATGATGACATCCCGATCTATCCTCAATAGGAAATATGCTTTTACTCTTGAGATATGTTCAGACATAAAAGAAAGGGAAAGACAGGGAGGGAGGGAGGAAAGTCGCGAAAAAAATAGAGAGATGAGAAAGATAACAGAAACTTCTTTTTTCAAAAGTTAAACAAAATCAGGCAAGAAGGAAAGAAATTCTTCATCTAATGACTGTAGCATGTTTAAAGACAGTACTGGGTTTATGTATGAAAATGCGATGCTCATGCATGTACTGTCTAGCCATTGAACAGTTGGGTTGACTGACACATAGCAAGTGTTGTAATTAACTATTCTTTAGTGAGCCAGCTTATGTGTGGGCTGGCTTTTCTCCACTCAGATGCTTTTCTCACAGGTAAAAATTTCCTTAGTCCCGTACTAAAGGTGGGGCTAAGGGGAGGTCTTAGCCCCACCTATAGTACGGGGCTAAGCTTAGACCACTTTCTGTTCTCAGTGGTTTTTACCAAAGTGGGCTAGCCCCACCAATAATCCGGGATTATTTGGCCCTGCAAAAAAGCAGGGCTAACCCCGCAATTGCAGGGCCAAGCCAAATAGTCTGGGGCTAAGAGCGCCAGTGAGAACAGAAACAAAAAATAGTACGGGGCTAAGGAAATGCGGTGTCAGCTCTCAAGGCCGAGACGCCGAGACCAATCAGATAATGCCCGACGGGCGAGTGACCTTGATGCGGAGTGGTAAAGAGCCCATGTCCAAGACGTACACTCATAATTATTCATAAGCTGTCGAGAAAGTCGGGGGCTAATGATTTCGAGTGGGAACAGCGTGGATTTCCTTAATCGGGTTTAAGAAATGGCAGTGTGAAAAGCTTCAAAAAATAGTCCGGGGCTTAGGATAGTACGAGGCTAAGAAAACCCAATGAGAAAAGGACATCAGAAACTGAGCAGCGCGATTCCCACGTGAGTTCTCCTGCAGATGATAGAAGACAGGCTGTGAAAAAGTGTCAAATTCCTTATAGGTTCCAATTAAGCCAAACCCTTTTGGTTACTGCAGTTCTCTGGCAAAGTTTTACATCGTGACTAGACCAGGGTTCACAAAGCCCAACATTCTAACCATGAGCAATGGGGTTCATCATATTTGGTCACTGCAGGAGAAATTTGTGATGGATTTGGAATATATCTCTCATCAGTGACATGAGCATTTGAACCTCCTCTTTGTTTCCGTAACAGCTACAAGCAACAGAAGTTCAACCTGCTGAGGGAGGAGAGTGAAGGCTTTGCAAAACTTGTCTCAGAGCTTACTCAAGTCACCATCGATCCTTCAACAAGTTCTGAGGTGTCAAAGAACATCAAAGCGCTTATAGGTATTTAGCCAGATAGTAGACATAGACTTGAACCTGAAGAGAGTTCTTGACATAGTTCTATAGGCCATTGAGATAAGTTAAGAGCATGACTATTTATTGTATAGGTATTACTTTAGTCCATATAGCCATGAATTACGAAAAGGTGCATTTGAATGAACCCAAACCAAATTTAGAACATTAGCCTAGAGACATTTAGATAGGTCTAAACTAGGACAACATACTCATTCTATGGTTCTTTGTTCGTGCTTATAGCTATAACTCCTGAAAAGAAGAATATCATTTGTCTAGTAGTTGATTTTGACCTGAACCTTAACTGAGTTCTTAGCAAAATTCTACATGCCTTTGAAACAAGTCCAGACTAGAACCATTCTTTGTGTAGTCTACAAGAGGTCTACAGTAAGTCTATGTCACACGTCCTACAGGTGGGTTTGACTTGGACCCAAACTGAGTCCTAGAGGCCCTTGAAATAGGTCCAGACCAAGACTATTCATTCTATAGTCCTACATGTGGTCTAAAGTTAGTTTATGCCACATGTCTTACAGGTGGGTTTGACTTGGACCCAAACCGAGTCCTGGACATCATCCTGGAAGCCTTTGAGACTAATCCAGACCTGGACTATGTCTTTGTTCCTCTGCTGCGTTCCTACATGTGTGATGCCATCACGGTGTGCCAAGTCTTGGGATTCAAGTTCCAGTTCTACAAGGTAGGACCTTACGAAGAGGTCTAACATTCTTTGCTGTTAAGTGTTATCGATACCTCTACATTGAGGACACCAAGAAAGTTTTTTTTAATACAAATTTGTAACATCCTTTTGCAATATGCTACAGTATTTGTTTTATAGGTGAATTTAAGGCTGATCTTGAGGCAATGGGTCTACACGCCCTTCAAAGTTGCTACTATTTTACTGTAGCAAATTCTAAAATCTCTTGTACGAAATATTTTAGTTGTCATTATTAAAATCCATCAGGTATTGATATGTATATACAGCTCCGGAAAGCATTATAGGATCACTATACTGTATTTACAGTAAAAAATCAAAACCTTCTTTTAGAATTTTTTCACAAACCTTACAAATCATTGAATGGTCACAATTTTCTCAACACAGAAAAATATTCCCACATAATTTGAATTTAAAGTACCAAATTTTACTAAGTACCACGAGACTGATTTTTTTTTCACAAACCTTACAAATCATTGAATGGTCACAATTTTCTCAACACAGAAAAATATTCCCGCATAATTTGAATTTAAAGTACCACGAGACTGAAATGTCATGGGAAAAACACTTAGTTGCTTTCAACAGTTGTAGGGCATTGATGAGCAAGAATAATCTTAATTTATTGCAATTCTTGTCACACTTTCAATAAAGGAAGAAATAATATAAGACAATTTCGGAAAAAAAACCTTTCAAGTCATACATGGTCTTGTCACAAATGATGATAAAGTAAGACAAATTTGATATGGTGTCATTCAGTTGTAAGGAATATTTTATATTGAGTCATCTAAATGTTGTCTTACACTGGAAGATTTTTCTTTCATAGGGGAGCTTCAGCATACCAGTGTAGTGTTTATCTATACCTCTGTATCTGTTTGTTTTTTTTTCCACAGGAAGAGAATATCCGCACCCCAAGGTCCCTCCACAAAGTTGCTGCTCAGCTGCTACAGCATAAACTTGTTGAGTTGGATGATATCTACCCTCATGTAAGTTTCAGGATCTGCAGTCTTAAAGGGCTCACTCTGAAGTTCAGTTGGTTTAAAAAAATAAAAAACATGATAGAAACATATTAGTGAAAGTTTGATGAAAATCTGTCAAAGGATTAAAAGTTATAATTTGTTTAAGTTTTGGAAAAGATTCATTCCTTTCATCAAAATCCAGAAAAGGGGGAATTTATGGAATCATACTGCACACAAGTATATGAAAGAGCATCTTGCACGTGATGTCACAAAATGAAAATATTAACAATTCATAACTCTCTTATCCTTTGATGGATTTTCGTTAAACCTTCACTAATTAGTTTCTTTCATGGTTTTGCTTTTATCAAAGCCATCTTATCTTCAAGTGGGACTTCCCCTTTGATTTTAGAAATAGCATACCTATTGATGGGGAGGGGGGAAATGACATAACTCCTGTCAACCCAGAGAACATCTGTCTGTAAAGACTACAAAAAGTGAATGATTTTAGAAGAGTTTCTGTGTTACTGCACCTGTGTATAAAGATGACCTGTTGATAAATACCACTTTTTTTGTTTGCCACAGGAGGATCTTTATTGCTAGGTTTGATTGTCTTCTGAGGTAGTGTTGTGAAATTGTTATGCCTAGGGTAGAAGGAGGCTTTATGTTATTGGGCTGTTTGTTGGCCATATATATATACAGATGTTCATCAGAGATTAAAGGTCAAAGGTCAATAAAGTGTGTCTAAAATGGCAACAAAAAAAGTCTTTGATAATGATAAGAAAGAAAACATTGAAATTTCAATCAAAAATGGTTCAAAGATGGATCGCTTACTTGAAGATGGACCAGTGTCATTTGAAGTAAAATCCTTAAAAATCATGGGTCAAAGATCAATAAACTGCAAAACAAATTGCAAAAATGATTTTTTTTTCACAATCTGGACACATTTTCCTATCACCTTCACAGTTTCCATTGCCATCTTAAAGTGATTATCATTTTGAATGGCATTTTTAATTAATATGCAATGCTATTTGTAGGCTAAACAGCTTTTTGGGGTGAACCACGAGGGGTCGACATCTCTCTCCCGTTAACCATTTGAGGCTTTCTGTCCACTCCACCCTGCTCTTATTGAGACGTGAAGTGAGGTCTTAAACGTGTAGCTCCCCTATCCACAGAACCTCCATTTAACATCCTCTATTTATGAAACTAATATGATATCTATGGTTAGCAATAAATCTCTGGTTACTATAATTGCAGCTGGCGCCCTCTGACGTGGACATCTTCAAGGCCCACAAGCAGCGCATCATTGACGCCAGGCAGTACGCCCGCAAGATGAGCATGGCTGTGCTGGTCGACAAGGATGAGAAGGACGCAGAAGCCAAGGACAAAGACAAGGACAAGGACAAAGACGAACAGGTCAGAGGTCATGCTGGTGCTGTATGCCTGTGTATATGGCTTCACCCGTTCTTCACTGAGCTCCCATATATGCGGGCTGGCTTTTTTCCACTCAAATGCTAAGCAGCACGACTCCCATACAATCTGCTGTTGGGACAATAGATGACAGGCTATAAATAAACTTCAAATACCTTATGGGACACGCTAACGGCACATCCCTTTGGTTACTGCAGTTCCATAGCAAATGTGGACTTCCTAACTAGACCAGGGTTCACAAAGCCATAAAATCTAACCATGAGCAACAGGTTAATCCTCTTTAGACCAAGCCCACATACGACAATTAGGCATTTACAAATGTGTGTACCCACACTGATAAGATAGTGTGGAGGATATCAAATGTGTCTTTCAATTATTTTAAAGGATTACTAAATTAGAAAAATAAGTTCCCACTAATCTATGTAAAATTATCCACTAAAAACGAATTTCACATTTGTTTGCCGCAATAAATTCTCATTTTAATGAAAATTTGAAAAAACGCACGCATATAGTGACGTCAGAGAAGTCAAAATACCATAGATTGTAAGTTAAAAATAGACCAAGTTTTCGTAATGTATTCACAACTTTCCCCCTAACTGCGTAGTAACGCGTTATTGCATTCACCTGTATCTTGTCATTCAGATTCAATGGATAGAATGCACTTTGAATATATTAGTTGTTGCTACTCGGACAAACCTCGGACAAGCTTTGGGGTTCCCATTGGTAACGTATTGTTTGAACAGTGTGACTAAAATATTTTATTCACGCCATTGGCATTTATGGCATTTTGACTTCTCTGACATCACTGGAGGCGTGCGTTTATTTGAATTTTTGTCAAAATGAGACTTTATTGCGGCAAAAGAATGTGAAATTAATTTTTTAGTGGATAATTTTACATAGATTAGTGGGAACTCATTTTTCTAATTTAGTAACCCTTTAATATTTTTAATTACAGATTGCTAGGAGAATGTAGGATATAAGTAGCATTTGTGGAACTTGAGGGGTGCTTTTAAGGAGAACTTGAGAAAACAATGATGAAACTCAAGCTTTAGGATGTCTTAACTTTAGTGAGTACAAGCCATTTGATCACAGAGAATGTATGTCACATCATATGTCTGTTCTCCCCATTATATATCATACCATTATAGATGCCAGACAATCAGAAGCTAGGGCTGTGTGAGGCCCTGATTCAGATTGGAGACTGGGCCCATGCCAAGCAGTTGATGGACAAGCTGCCAGACTTTGGGGCCACCAGTAATCCAACCGTGGCACATGCATTATGTGGGCTGATTCAGGCCCTCCTACAACCAATCTATAAGAAGTAAGTGTCTTGATGGATGGGTGGGTTGGTGGGTGCGTATTTCTTTTTTTTTTTTTTTAACTTTTGTTTTTCTTTGTTTCTTTTATTGAAAATTGTCACTGACAACTTTTCAGCCATGATTAGCATCAAATTAACCAATCAAAATTATCAAATGGAAAAATAATTAGGCTTTTATGAGTTTTAAGGACGAGCACTGTTTTCCATAGAAAATGCACACAAAATTGCAAAATTGTGCACGTTTTTGGATGATATGCGTTACGAAAACGGGCGTGGCTCCGTAATGGTATGCATGGATGTTGCGAATTTGGTCTGAAACGATGCGCAAGACTTGAAAGAAAAAAGTCAAGAAGTGTCGCGATGAGTCGTTCTTGCGTTGCGGCATTATTGCACGAAACGTCGAGAGGGGGTTTTAGGGTTAAGGTGCCAGACTTTGGGGCCACCAGTTACCCTACTGTGGCACACACATTATGGGGGCTCATTCAGGCCTTTCTCCAACCCGTCTATAAGTACGAAGTACTGTGGTGGATATATGCTTGTTTAATTGAAGCAGAGATGTACATGTAACTTGCACTTAGAGCTAGACTAGGTGCAACTTGGTTCCCTTTCGACTGAGAATATGATGCATCATGTCTATGTTTGCTCTCCCCCCCCCCCTCTTTCTCTCTCTCTCTCTCTCTCTCTCTCTCTCTCTCTCTCTCTCTCTCTCTCTCTCTCTTTCTATCTCTCTCTCTTACTCTCACTCTCAGGAGCTGCCAGCCACAGGGGGCCAAAGGCCATGTGTTTGCCCCTCCCCCCAGGCACGCCAGCCTGGGCGTGGTGGAGCGCCTGGGGGACCTGAGAGGGGTGCTAGAGATGAGTCGCTGCCTGGGCCCCTACGCCAGCCTGCAGCCGGTCCTGGTTTGGAAGCTGGTGCGAGTCGGCAAGGCCCTGTTGACAGAGGTAGGGAGCCAGCCAAGTGGCCAATGCATTGGCATACAGTCAAACTCAAATTTGGTCTTAATCATATCAATAATAACTTATATTTATCTAGCACTTTGCATAAAAGATCAAGGCGATTTAAATACATGTCAATTGAACAAAATACAACATAAGCAGAGAAATGAAATTATCACATAAAACATAAAAGATGAATGTATTGTCTCAATTTGACCTACCAGTAAACCCATTTGGTCTGAATTGTCTGCTCATAGTAGCACCGTCACTTTTCTATGCGCCTGTGACATCACAGCCTTACAAGTTGCCAATTTGCCTTCCAAAAATGCTCACATTTGTGTCTTTAAAACATTCATAACTTTCCAATGACTTGTCCAATTTTTCTAAAGCTTAATTTACTCTGCTTCTCAGACTATTTTCCTATATTCAGAGCAACTAATTTGGAATTGGAATACCCCTTTAAGGATTTGGTAAGGGCTGAGGTTGAGGATTTTGAATAACTCCACCTGACGTTGTAGGGTACCTTGTTGGATGGCTGTGCTATGCCTGTGGTTCTTCAATTCAGATAACCTCGAATTTTGAGTGTATGGATAAGGTTAGGATTAAAGTTGATTATAGTTATGATGTAGGGGTTAGGTTTGGGTTCTTGAATTATGGTTGGGGTTAGGGGTTGGGATGACGTTGAATGTCAGAGTCTCCATTGCCTTATGCCTGCTCCTCTTTTTTTTTTTTTTTATAATAGGCTGTACAAGCTTGATACACTAACTCATTTTAATCATTCTGATGATGATGTTAGTGTATGATAAGAAGACGCTACCTATGCAAAGCTTTGTACCTAATCTATATACATATGCATGTTTCAATTCTTTTTACAGAGAGCATCACAGGCAGGTCCAATGAAAGAAGAATTGGTAAGTAAGAAAGCATCCTTGTTGAAATAGGATATTTTTGATTCACAATATATCAAATTCTCATACCACTTGTACATTTATTAAAATCTGTAACCTGTTTAAGGGCAGTTTCTAACATTAATGCAATCAAAGAAAAAAAGACAGAAGACACATTTTGTCAGGGAGAAGATATTAAAGAGCATTATCAGAAACTAAATGAGACAAAAATAACGTTCTGTCAATTTGTGAACAGGAATGATATTAAATGAGGTTTATAGAGACATTGTAAATAAGATATGTAAAAATAACAAGTCATGGGCTACTTACAGTCACTCATCTATATCATAATGTGACATTATTCGGCAGGATCCTGTCTTTCATGCGATGCTCTCCGTGATAGAAGAAGTAATACTGCCCTCTATCAGCATGATGCCGTGCAATGCGTGTTTGTCGGAGGAGGTGTGGTCCCTCATGAAGATGCTCCCATATCACAGGAGGTAAGTTATAATCGCTGTTCTTCAATTTTGTCTCACCTGAACATATTTCGGCAGAGACCCAGTAATCACTTTTCCTGTTGGTCTTTTGGTCTGTTAGTCTGTTGGTCTGTTGTCTGTTAGTCTGTTGGTCTCTGAGTATGTTGGTCTGTTAGTCTGTTAGTCTATGATGATCCTTGGGTAATACCATGTGTGTTGATAAGGATGATGAGGTCAGAGGTCATCTCGGCACCATTTTCAATATTTGAAAAAAAAATTAGCACTGTTCATCGATTGCAAAATCAGATGAGACTCGTGGTTCACGAACTACCTTGTTAGTCCCGCTGAAACAAGATATGTCAGCCTCCAAGATATTTCAGCCTCCTTCTGTTTCCGATCCTGCTAATACTTATCTAACCAACAGCAGTCTTATGAGGTGAGCTATCCCTTTAACTATTTATATGCCCCAATGAGGTATTTTTATATGGTAATACATTCCATTCCCATATGGCAGTATGGAGTCAGGCAGAGAATGAATTACTCCCCCTTCATGTTTCATCTCACAGGCACAGAAGACTTGGCATTCAACTCAAGAATACAAGGATTTCATAGGGTAAAACTTGTTGCCTGCATTCTTTAATCCATGATAAAAAACACAATGCGGATGACCTCCACAAGTGATACTGCAATGACATATTAGTCATGTGCATTTATGGTAGAGGAATTATTCTTTGCCTTTCTTGAATGTCTTTTCAGTACCAAGAAATGACAATCCATTATAACACAGCTTATTGCAAATGGGACTGAGATGATTAAACGCCTTGTTACCTTCCCCTCCTTGTGTGTAGGTACTGTCTGTATGCGCGGTGGATCAACCACTCATACGGGATCCACCCACCCATGATCCGCATCAAGGCCCAGACCACCGACAGGGCCAAGTACATCATGAAGAGACTCACCAAGGAGAACGTCAAGCCCTCAGGCAGACAGCTGGGCAAGCTCAGCCACTCCAACCCAGGAGTGCTCTTCTCCTACGTGAGTCTGCCTCTCAGAGATTCAGATTTCTTGGAATAATTGGGAGGTTGATAGGTATTAGGAGACCCCATCAAAAGGGGGGCAGGGGTTGCTTTTCTCCTCCATTAGTCTGCCTACACAACCGTCCGCATGGACATGAAAAAAAAAACATGCTTGCTGATGAAAAATTTACATGTGCACTAAAAAACAAACTCAGCCACTCAAAACAGGAAGTGCTCTCTCACAGGTTGTTAATTTATCATTCATTCATATTTATTCAGTATTATTCGGACAGGGTAGCCCCGTTACTGCTTTTATGTACTGTTTTCCCCAAGGGCCCCAAGTACAAATGATACATATATGTACATGATAACATGAACTTGATGAGGACAAGTAGGAAGAAGGGAATGCACATGATATCAAGGGAACAGGGTAAACAAAATCGCAAGAAAGAGAGCATAAAGCAGAATTGTGACAGAAACAGTTAATATTTTGTTTGACTTTTTGTTCTGCTCTTTATAATGTGCTTCATAAACATCAAATTGATGTAGAGCTGCCAAGTCTCCCTGATTACACAGGGGACTCCCAGAAAATAGCCCAATATTGCTGCATTGGATTTCATCACATCGCCCAATCTTCCTGATTATTGATCGATGATTGTCATTAGGTTGTAGGTATCAGATGGACATCTCCCTGATTTCTAATGAATATCCCCCAATCTTCCTGATTGTTGAATTTCACTGTCGGTAGCTTTGTGTTTGGCTTTTTGCTCTGCTCTTGATAATGTGCTGAATGAACATCATAGTGATGTGATGGTTGTATTTGGCATGCCTCTGTCTTCCTCCCAGGTGCTGTCCCAGATTCAGATGTATGACAACCTGATTGGTCCAGTGGTCGACTCCCTCAAGTATCTCACCTCTCTGTCCTACGACATCTTGGCCTGTATCCTTTATCTTGTCTCCAGGGTCCTGTTGCATAAAACTTACCATGAATGGTAACTCTGTCTTCAATGGTAACTACTATGGTAACACTGATCAACAGCCAATCAAATTCAAGGTTTTCATATAAGTTGCCATTGGTAGGAAAGTTACCATCATTAGTAAGGTTTATGGATTTGGAGTTGGATATGGAGTTGGATTTAGGGTCTTAATGTTCTGCATTTCTGCATTTTCTCCAGAAATTTTATCTATGGACATGTATGATGGGATATTTTCCTTAGCGTGTGCCTCACGGAATAGATTGCGTGATCGAAGCCCTAGCCAACCCTGAAAAGGAGCGCATGAAGCACGACGACACAAGCTTGTCCCTCTGGATGCAAAGTAAGTACACCTGTAGGTGTGTTCACACAATCAAAGTTTGCCACGACCACTTGTCCTAATGTCGTTTGTCCTCATGTCACTTCTCCTAATGGCAACCATATAAGCGAATTTGTAGCTGCAATGTGCGCATGCACAAGTTATTACTTGTGCAAATGACCGAGGGTCAAATGTACCACTCACAGAGTCAAATACTGACCAATTGGAATGGTGTGTGTTACCAGTGCATTAACCCTATCTAGCCCGGGGGGGGGGGGGGGGGGGGGCAAAAACAGCCCCCCCCCCTCGACATTTTTCGGAATAAATTTGTAACGCGAAAAAAATCGCGCCGCGACATTTCATGACTTTTTTCGTCCAAGTCTCACGCAACTTTTAAGACCAAATTTGCGTCGCGGGGGTACGCGGTTCGGAAGCTACGTAACATTTTATACGTGCATGTCAGACCAAAAATTGCTCAAAAACGTGATTTCATGTACAAATCCAATGCAAATTCTGTATCTAGCCAAAATTCATAAATGTATCATTATCTTTAGTTTTACTGATGAAAAACAATAAATTTCATGTTATTTATGACTGAAATAGTGTTGCCAATGATTTCCATTGAAAAAACAATGGAAAACATAAAGTCGAAAAAACAGAGAAATACATAAGAAATTAAAAAAAACAATAAAATACATAAGAAAAACTTTGATATTGCAATTTTTTTGAATCCCAATTTGATAATAATCCTAAGAAGAGTGTCTGGACTGAAATCTAGTAGTTTTGGGGCTATATTTAAAGATTTACAATCAAATTATGATTTTATGCATTTAATTAGCATAATTAATTAATTGAAAATAAATTTGAATAATTTTGGTGCAATTGACAATTGAATTGTGGAGATTACGTCATCGGTGACGTATGTGCCAATTTTCTTCGCGATCGCGCGATCAACGGTCGAGATCTTAGGGGGGGGCTGTTTTTGCCCCCCCCCCCCCGGGCTATGCGATTTCAAAATAGCCCGGGCTATATAGGGTTAAGAGTTAACAGCAATCATGTAAATCTCTTGCCTTTGTTACCTTCTAGGTCTGGCATCGTTCTGTGGGGCCATGTTCCGCAAGTACAACATCGAGCTCACCGGCCTGCTGCAGTTTGTGGCCAATCAACTCAAAGTGGGCAAGAGGTAAGCAGTATCACAATCTTCTACAGAATGCGTCTGTTCTGTACTTAGCCTGCATATATGGGGATTGGCATTTCTCCACTCAGACACTGAGCAGCACAACTCCTGTGTAATCTGATGTATGGATGATAGACAGCAGGTTATGAATAAACTTCAAATTTCTTGTTGGGCGCAATTAAGCAAAACCACTGTTGTTCCATGACAAGTTTTCACATCCTGACTGGACCAGGGATCTGGAAGCCCCAAAATCTAACCGTAAGCAACAGGTTAACACTCTTTTGGTTTGAAAAGAAAAACAAATTTGATATGGTTAAAAAACAAAGTTAAAAACATTTTTTTTAAAAATATTTATGAATTGAGGAATGAAGCTGGCTTTTAAAGAACACAAATCTGCATATAACCTGAGCTTCATTATTTCAGATTGCTTGTGATGACTTTTATAGGTTATGATATTGGTTATATTTTATTTCATAAAAATGACAACTTCATATTTGAGCAGTGAAGTGACTAAGGTAGGTTGTAACTTGTTAAAGCTCTTTTTGTACATGATATTCACTATTGTTATTTTCCCCATTTTTCAATGACAGTTTTGATCTGTTGATCTTGCGGGAAGTGGTGTTAAAGATGGCTGGGATTGAAGTGACCGAAGAGATGACCGCTGACCAGTTAGAGGCTCTGGCTGGAGGAGAACTCTTAAGAGCAGAGGTGAGTGGTCAGTCTTGACTGATTAGATTAGTCCACCGTCGGTTGCAGGAACATGCCATAGACATAGTGACCCTTGAATCTGCAACATGCAAGATCGAATCTCTTTTCTCAAATGTCACTTTACATATATACTTGTACATTTCCCAGCATCTCATTGTGTAAATTTTGCAAAAGTAGAACATTTGGGTGGCTGTTTTGGGTACCAACTTGCCCCTAAGGTTTGGTATAAAATGCCTGATGCTATCTAACTTACCATGAATCAGGAATTATGGTGTGACCTATATACATATTGTCATACACACTTCAATACACAACCGATTAGTTCCTCAGTTTAAGTTTATTCTGTATAATAATAAAATGAAGCTCTAAGGGACTAGTGTGTAGTACTTGTGACGACATTCATACACGGAGTTAATCATGTACATGTGTCTTTTTTGCAGGGAGGTTACTTCACACAGGTACGAAATACCAAGCGCTCGTCTCAGCGTCTGAAGGAGGCCCTCTTGGAGGAGTCTTTGGCAGTGACCATGTGTATGCTGATGGCTCAGGAGAAGTACCGCGTGGTGTACCGCCATGAGGCCGGCACCCATCTCAAGCTGGTGGGCATGCTGTATGATCAGGTGAGGAAACAAACAAGTAGCACATTATAAGCAGTTATATTGTAGTCACGACTTTTTACTTAATTGAGTAGCCACCGCTATTACTTTATCATGTATTGTGTGATTCAGGTGTAATGGGTTGAATGCACTCTGAATCTATTGTTGGTAGTCGGACAAACCTTGGACAAGCTTTGGGTTTCCATTAGCAACATCGTATATTAACGATGTGCAAACTTTTGCATACATAACAAAAAGGGTCTATTGGGTTTAATGGGGTACTCATCCAAATCACTATGTGTTTAATGAATAGGATGTTTAATGTTACACAAGATTTGCCTAATTTTAGGATGCATGAGGTACAATAATCGGAATAAAAACATTGCAAAGAATCTATTAACTAGGGTATCGTAAGGGTGAAGTTCTTCACTATATTGATTATCATGGCCAGTATTTATTTGTCACTGAACTGTACATGTTCTCTGTTTGTACTTATGTAAACCATGTTGTGTAAGTACACAGTGCCATCGTCAGATTGAAAGTTAGCACTCACCATCGATTCTAGTAAGTTAGGAGTTATGTATAATATCTTCTTAACTTGCTTCAAAGTATGCTAAGCCCTCTTGTACCACTTTCTCATCTTTGCATGAGTAGTGAATGCAAACCCTGTAGAAAAGCACATTATCTGGTCCTGGCAATACGCATGAATTGAATTGAAGTGAGTCGAATGGTGGAAACTTATATCAGAGAATTCTCCATTACCGCATAAAGAGAATAGCCATCCCATAATGCACTGCGCAGTGACATCCTGGGACCCGTTGCATAAAACTTACCATTAATGGTAACTCTGCCATCAATGGTAACTCCCATGGTAACACGGCTGGACAGCCAATCAAATTCAAGGTTTCCATAGAAGTTGCCATTGATAGCAAAGTTACCATCAATGGTAAGTTTTATGCAACAGGGCCCAGATTTGTTTGCAGTCATATGCTATCCAGTATCATACACTAATACACTACAGTGTACGTGGGCATGACAACAAACATAATCATGAAGGCCGAGTAGGGCTTTGTTGCATAAAACTTACCATTAATGGTAACTCTGCCATCAATGGTAATTACCATGGTAACATCGATCAACAACCAAGAATTTAAGGTTTCCATAGAAGTTGCCATTGATAGCAAAGTTACCATCAATGCTAAGTTTTATGCAACATGGCCCTGCAATTCAGCATGGGACAGTTTTCCACTATATGCCTAATGGACAAGTGAATTGAATTCAGTTAGATAATGGAAGAGAAGTAATTGTTATATGATTTGCATACCGCCCTCAGTGTCAGGACACGCTGGTGCAGCTGGGCGGCTTCTTGTCCAACCTGCTGAGCATCGAGGACTACTCCAAGCACTTCCCTGACCTGGTCACCATGGTAACGCGTTACCACCTCAACCCGGAGAGTGCCTTTTTCCTCTACCGTCCCATGTGCACCCACGCCATCCAGGTCAGCTTAGCTCAAGCCCTATCACTGCACAGATTTAGAGAGTACCACAGTGGTACCGTCATATCCATTGTTAAGCAGGACGATAGCTCTAAATAACATCAATCAAGTGAGAGCGTCACTGGTCTGACATTGGTTAGCGAGCTAGTGTTGGGCACTCTCAATGAGAGTCTCCTACATGCTCTACCTACATCGTTTAGGACCAGTTGTCTTGACTACATGCTCATATGACGTCACATTGCGGTACGCTAAAGCACTAAAAAACACTATGTTAAGCGCTATATAAATGTTATATGTTATTGCTATTATCATCAATGCCATTGGTCTAATTCCCAAAGGTCCGCAAGCAAAACCTTTATACTGCCCGACGTTTGATTAATCCCCTGATCCTAGACCCTATACCTTATCCTAAACCCGAACACTGATCATAGACCTAAACCCTAAAACATAAAATCTTAGCTTCTGCTCTTGGATGAAATGACCAAATGGCAATGTGCCTCACAGGATCATGTACACACAAGGAACAATTACTCTAATCTGATTCCAGCTTTTCACTATTTGTATTGTTCTGTCCACCCAAATCATAACCAGCTGACCATAAACACCACAAACCTTATTTCAAACATACGGTGCAGTTGATTGTTTTTAAAGTGAATTTAAAATGCTTTAAATTGTAACAAACTCCTGATCAAAAACTGAGAGCTAGTTCTACCTTCACTGGTCTGACCTCTGACCTCTCTCCTCTGTCCACTGCCTGTAGTCCAAGGTGGAGGAGCTTCGTCGCCAGGAGAAGAGCAGCAAGACCCAGACGAACAAGACGCAACGCTACGTCCAGGCCTCGCAGACCGTCATGGCCCCACTGACCGAGAGCATCACGGCCTTCCACCCTGCCAAGGTCTGGGACGACATCAGGTCAGTAACTCAACCCCACCCTCTCCCCTCTCTCCCATGCTCTTTCTCTCCTCTCATGATCGTCAAATGGCATACAAATGGTATGTATGCACCATATTTTGAATCTACAAATAGTTTCACAATTTGACATACATACATGTACATGGATGTAGAGTGTATTTAATGGATTTTTTGTGTACTTTGTATAACAGAAAGTTTCTGATTACTAAAGTTGAAATTTCAATTTACATCTTTTTTTAACACTACAAGATGTAATCAATTTTGGATACCAGTCTTGCATGCTCTGGTACAGTATAGTTTGCCCTTATTCAGGTTAGTTGCTCTGTAAAAGACAATTATTAGGAGCTTGACACAAACAAAGTTACTGGCATTCTTACTCACAGTACAGTTTCTGTCTTCTAAAAGTTTGAATTGATATGTACATTTCTTCAAACTCTACCAAAATCAAACTTACTTTATTTATAAAGAATATGATAATTAGAATATTTAGATAATTCCTGTAGATTTGTGAGCAGCCTCTCTTGACCGTTGTTGTCCCTCACAGCACACAGTTCTACATCACGTTCTGGACTCTGTCCATGTATGACCTGCATGTGCCCAGCCCCAGCTACGAGAAGGAGATTGCCAAGATCAAGACCACCATGCTTGCAGTGGATGACAACAAGGACATGGTGAGTGCTGAATTGCTAACCCAGGGGGGTGTTTCACCAAGCTGTTCCTAAGCTAGGAACGACTTTACGCATGACTGGTGACCCTTTCTTGTGCTAAATGAGAGGTATACTCACTTTGTTCCTGTTTTAACATGGTGGGAGGTAATTTCCAATCGTATTTGTCAAATCATAAACTTTATATTCAGACACTGTTTATAAACATCAGATTTGAACTTTACCTGATGGGAATCAAAATAATTAAGAATATAATTTAGCACAAAAAGGGGTCACCAGTCGTGCATGAAGTCGTTCTTAGCTTAAGAACAGCTTGGTGAAACACCTCCCAGTAGGCCCAGACATGGTGTGGTGGTTAATTCCCTCTCCAGTAAGCAGTATATTGCAGGTTCAAATCCCTCTAGTTCCAAGGTTTTTTTCCTGACTTGTTTTCAGTTGTGTACAAGACTGAGCATGCTGTCCTTACTACTTGGGTGTATGTCTAGAATTTCTTTTTAAAACTGGAGCAGTTTGTTGTAGGATACAAGCTGTGAGATACAATTTTTCCTCATCAGATTTATGTTTTGAGAGTTTGCATTGTAAATTGGTATACAATTAGTGCAAGAATGAGGATCAAATTTCATGGGCTCTTTCGTCTTTTTCAAAATTGGATTGTTTTTTGTATTTCTTTCATTTCTCTTTTTGAAGTCCTAAAACTGGTATTGATGTTGGTAGTTTTTGCATTGTCTTCATGAAATATGATTTTTGCTCGCATGCATTTTCTCTACTCTTTGAGAACGGTTTCTAGTGGCAAAGGTTGGCTTTATGTATTACTGTCATGGCTAATGAGTGTGTAATGAAGTTTACAATACTTTACATGTATAGCTACATAAGGTACAGGAAGTGGTATTCTACAAATTCTTCCCAAGTTCCTAACTCTGCCCGTTAGGAAGTGCCTAGGAGAGACTGATTCACTACTCAAACATTGTCTTCCTTGAGTGTTCTCCAAGGGTGGATTGGCCATGCCCATTGAGCATTACCCAGCAAATAGACAATGTCTAATGAATGGAGAATCACTTCAATAAGCCAGTTTGGAGTTGCAATGTATGCATGAAATTGACCAAAGGTCATTCGTACCACTCACAGAGTAAAATGGAAACTCATTAGATAGGATACTATATTTATACCCATTATTATGCAGATATGGCAAAGGTATTCAGCTCTGAGAAGGTTGTGATAGAACATTCGACTGTGTTTACCTGCTTCTATTGTTATGAGCACGCTGTAAAATGTCTTTGCATCCATCACCCAAAACAGCTTCAGAAGCAAATCCCAGTCTACAGTCTCGTAGTATTTAGTTCAGTGGATTGTCTGACCATGGTGTAACTAGGAACTGGTTTCTTTGCTGTCTTGCACCCAGGCCTCAGCCAAGAGGAAGAAGGAGAGGGAGCGGTATACCATCATCATCGACCGTCTCAAGGAGGAGGAGAAGAAGCAGCAGGACCATTGTCAGTGGATTGAGGCTCGCCTCAAGAATGAATGCATGTCGTGGTTCACAGCACGTAAGTATCTTAAATATCTAATTAATTCTTATCTAGTTTATTGTTTTATTCAAATATTATTGTTTTATTTTAATTCTATTGTTGTATTTGTATTTCTTATGTATTGTATTTTTTTTTCATCTTTAAGATTTTGTAATGCTTTGTTTACACTTCAGATATGTATTGTTGATATATGTCAAGAACAATATGATCAAGGAAAAGGCCTAAAAGGCATAATTGAAAGTGATATAGAGCAATGTAGGAAGAGCAGTACTTTTGTAGACCTATGCCAAATATCACTGCTTGTCAGAATATGGTCTGACATAAGATTACACAATGATGTAGTTTTAATAACCTGTAGTGGCAACAGTATTTCTTTTCTCTGCATGTTCCAGGAAATTATTTTTTTAAAGTGTATCCCAATCATATTTGAAAATGGAATTTTGCTCGTTAAAAAAGTCTTAAAGACAGGGTGGTCCATTTGCAAAATTTTAGTGTAAATTCATGAAACTCTGCAAGAATCTGCAGTATACCCTAATGATAGCATGTATGAAATGTCACAATCATAGCCTCACAAACCTTTTGAGGAAAAGTGAAAAAATATCCTTGTTTATGTTCGACACCTGGCGACAATAGTCAGCATTCACAATCGTATTGGCCCTGTCAGTGCGTGATGCCCCGGGCACCACGGGCATTACTCCCATTGAATGCATACACTAAACTTTTGGTCTGTAAACACTTCTTGCAGGTTCAACCAAGAATGAAACCATCACACAGTTCCTTCAGCTGTGTGTGTTTCCTCGTTGCTGCTTCTCAGCCAATGATGCCCTCTACTGTGCTAAGTTTGTCCTGGCAGTCCATAAGCTGCGCACACCCAACTTCTCCACGCTCCTCTGCTATGACAGGGTAAGATAATTAGTTTTCTGATTTACTCTACCACCAACAAAATCAATCCCTCTCTCTCTCTCCCTCTTTCCCTGTCTCTCTCTCTCTCTCTCTCTCTCTCTCTCTCTCCCTCTTTCCCTGTCTCTCTATCTCTCTCTTTCTCTCTTTCTCTCTCTCAATATGTATATTAATAGTGTGACATGTACCTATTGACTGTTCAAAAGAGACAATCATTTTTTTTTTCATTTAAATGTGCACAAGTATGTGACAAGCAGCAATGGTGTTACGGAAAGATGCAGATACAGATATGTTTCAATGAGAAACATTGTGTAAGGGAAACAGACGACTATCTAGTCATTACTAAGCTATGATATGATTACAAAATGTTGTGTTGATTGGGCAATATGATTTGTTGAAATGAAGACGGTGAATTTTCAATAAGCGAGTTCGTATTTGCAATGTGCACATGAGCAGATTATTGCTGGTGCAAATGATCTCAGGTCAATCGGACGACACAAAGAGCTAAATGGAAATCAATGCATTAGGTGGATGACCATGTTCGTGCCCATTATCATGCAGATACGAGAACTATTCAGCTCTGAGAAGGTAGTGAAAAAACATTCCACCACATATACCTGCTTCTATTGTTGTTATGGGCACGCTGTGAAATATCTTTACATCCATGACGCAACACAACTTCATGAATAAATCCCAGTCTGCATCCCAGTAGTATTTGATTCAGTGGATTGTTCGACCATGGTGTAACTACAAACTGGCTTATATTTAACTTAATGTGACACTATGTAAACCCATCTATGTAAACACACACACAGGTGTTCCAGGACATCACGTACACAGTGGCCAGCTGCACTGAGAACGAGGCCAGCCGCTATGGCCGCTTCTTGTGCGCCATGATGGAGACCGTCATGAAGTGGCACAGGGACAAAGATGTCTACGAGAAGGTAGAAGACTCTAACGTTCCATCTCAAATCCTCCTCCCAAACTAAACATGTGTTCTATATTCATGTACCAGGTATGTAGTGACTTTTTAGGCTTAAAAGTTTTCAAGAAGGTAGGCTTTACCAATCCATCTCCCAAGCTGCTCCAAAACTATATGTTTGTTTTGTATTCATACACTTTGAGTGTGATTACATTCTAGGCTGGGATTTGAACCCAAACTCTCAAGTTTTAGAGTCTTTAAATAACATCTACACAAGCATTTGCTCTGTAATTGGATCAGGAATGTGGTAACTTCTAGTGCTAGGTTCTGCTTTTAGACAGGCCTCGCTGCCAAGGCGATTACATTTAAAAAAAATGAAAACAAAAAAATTAAGTTTTGTTTCATAAAAACTGGTGAGATCTTCGGTGTTTCCACTATACGTTTGACTAAATCTTGTTCCTCTGTTTTTTTATCAACAGGAATGTGGTAACTTCCCTGGCTTTGTGACAGTGTTGAGGGCCAGTGGTACTGAGTCCAGCAACAAGGCTGACCAGCTGGACTATGAGAACTTCAGACACGTCTGCCACAAGTGGCAGTACAAACTCACAAAGGTCAGTCCATCTTTGATCATCAGTTCTACTTGAATGTGTGATGCAGCATTTCATGTTTCTATATAACTTTGTATTGGTAACTTGATACAAAGGTCAGTCCATCTTTAATAATCAATTCTACTTGAATGTGTGGCGCAGCATTTCATATTTCTGTATAACTTTGTATAGGTAACATCTTTTTTTTTAATCAACAATCACAGTGAAGTTCAGTGAAAACTTTCTTCCACAAGCAAACACAAAGACTTGCTTTGTGTAGTTGCCAAAGTTTTATCTAAGCTGCAAAGTGTTGAAAATGCAGGACATGGAATTTTAAGTAAGCCCTTATGATGATGATGCAATACAGAGAGAATAAGGAGATTATCCTATAAAGAACAATTAAATTAGCAACAAATATCATAACTTTTATACTGAAACCAGTACAAACTACTGGTACATAGCTGTTCAATATTATGGATGTGACATATCAAATTGATGACCCATTAATTAGAGTGCATATGAAGTAACTTAAATAATTTGATTTACAATCATTGTGTAAAAGGGAAAAACAATTTCACCCCCAAAATGCTTTAAAGAGCCCTGGAAAAGCCCCCAAAATTTCCATAGACACAATGTGAAATTGTAGCTAGATGGCCAGTGTGCTCAAAAAGTAGCAAATTTAAAATGATTTTTTTTCCCTGTTGTGTAACTACTGTAAAAGTCTTGCAAGGTGAAAGAGTAGTTTATAGTTGGACCAAACTTGGTATATTCATCGATATATTTGTGGTATTTTTGTGAAACAGGCTGTGGTGGCTTGTCTGGAATCCAAGGAGTACACCCAGATCAGAAACACACTCATCCTCCTCACCAAGGTAAGATGGTTTCCTGGAAGAACACCCTCAATAGTCTTCAGTTCCTAAGATGTTAAAGGGAAAGTCCACCCGGAAGTTAAGTTGGTTTGAATACAAGCAAAAACATGAAAGAAACATATGAGTGAAGAAGGTTGGATGGAATATACGTGAAAGGATAAGAAAATTTTGATTTTTTTTTTTAAATTTGAATTTTGTGAAATCACATATAAGATGCTCTCCCATATATATTGTACCTTTTTTTTTTAATTTTAATTTTCTCTGAAGGATATATAAACCATTTTACCTGTGCATTTTATACATCATTTGACACATCATTTTTACACACATATCTCTATGGAAAAGATTGATTTCTTTGATAAAAAAACCCAGGAAATTAGCAATTTATGGAATCATAAAGCACGCAACATATGAGAGAGCATCTCCCACATGACGTCACAAAATTAAAACTGAAAAAAAAAATCATAACTTTCTTATCCTTTGGGAGGATTTTTGTTAAACTTTCCCTTGTATGTTTCTTTCATGCTTTCATTGAAACCAACAGATCTTCAGGATGGATTTTCCCTTTAATTCTCCATGCCACGAAGGAAAAGTCCTTCCACAGTGCACCGCAAAGCCATATTCAGTTTTATGTGCAGTCATATCTGCTTCCAGTGTTAGCGTGTCAGATAGGAAGCAAACTGATTGTGGCCGCTCGGTGCATTATGACTTACCCGTAATGTAGTATGCCCGATAGACAATGTCGGACCAGTGAAGGTCAGACTTGAGTGATGTTGTTTAGAACTTATAGCCAGCGTAACAATGGATTTGTCGACACCACTTCATTATTCTGTATGGCAGGAATTTGAATACTGGAAAACTTTGATTGTGTTTAGCATATTGCATCACAGAACTGTAAGGTATAGCTTGTAATGAAGTGTTCATCAAGTACTTTCTTATTGTAAGGTAAGGTGGTTTGCTCTGTCACCAGTTCCAATTTGGGAAACTGTTCATGCAGCGTATGGACATTATTTCACTTTGTTGTGTTAATCATATGGCATGAATTTGGTTGCATGTAGCTCATTGTATAAATTGTAAGTTGCTCATTAACTACTTTCTTAAGATTGCAATCGATTGTAGTAAGTAATTGCAATCACTGTGGTGTTGATCTCGGGTGCCACTGTACATGTACAGTTGGCAACAAAATTATTCAACCCCCCTTTCATTTTTTACATTCTGTCATAATGAATAATATTGCAGCAGCAGATTGCTACTAAACTATTAAGATAGTAAGCAGACAGTTAATTACTAAAGAATACCGGAGAAAAAAATCAAATTTTACTGCATAGGTCATCTGAAATGGCAATTTGCGCCAAAAAAGTATGTTGCAAAATTATTCAACCCCCTATTTTACACACAAGTAACGAATGCACAAATAATGACAATTTAAAAGCCAGTGCATATGTTCTGAGGTGAATGCAGATTTTATTTATCCTCCACCTGAAACTGGAACCTTTATATGCACAACTAACAAGTTGTAACATTATTCAACCCAGATGGGTGTGTCTTTTAGTACTTTGTGCAGCATCCATGTGCTGCAATGACCTCCTGCAGACGAGATGAATAGCCTCTCACAAGCTTCTCACAACGCTCCTTGGGGGTGTTGGCCCATTCCTATCTTAATGGTTTAGTAGCAATCTGCTGCTGCAATATTATTCATTATGACAGAATGTAAAAAATGAGCGGAGTTTGAATAATTTTGCTGCCAACTGTACTACAGCCTACTCTCGATACAACGAGTACGGATATAACAAGAGAAATCTCTCGGTCCCAAAAGTTTCTACATGCAAACCTATGGTGCACCACGTTGCTTACAATGAACACGGTTTCGTTACAACAAGAGATTTTGTTATAACAAGCTTATTCTGTTGACCCCAAGACAGAGAAAAGCATAACATAATGCATATTCCCAATTCCTTTTCCAGTTTGAAAAGGCACGGTTCCAATCCCTTTTTTAAGTTTGATAATGCATGTTTCCAAGACAGCTATGGATATCAAAACAAAGTAAAACACAAAGAACACACAAGCACACATGTTTCAATGTGTTTCATTTTTTCTTATTCTGTTTGGATACAACGAGGTTTTGTTATAACAAGGAATAAGCCCTGGTCCCAATGACTTTGTTGTATCGAGAGTAAGCTGTATAACCTTTCCTCCTTGGTGTTCTCCATACTAGACTCGGCAGTACTTCTGAAGTAGTCCAGAACCTTGACCTTTCTATGAGTTGACTGATTTATGAATGACTTGTAATATAACCTTTCCTCCTTGGTGTTTGCCATACTAGATCCTGCAGTACTTCCCACTGGTACAGAACCTAGGCCAGGTTCTGGAGAAGAGAGTGGATAAGATCCGGGCTGAAGAGAAAGATAAGAGACCAGACATCTATGCCTTAGCCATGGGGTAAGTAGTGCCACTCGCTCCTTAAAATAAGTACATTGGGTAAAAAAAAGCATAAAAAATGGACGAAAATACCCTAAGATGTAAAAATAAGAACTTCCCTCGTAATATTAGAACTGGAAACTGACTTTAAGCGGAATTCTAGTGATCGCTAATTATAGTTGAGTACGGACTACTTCATTCACTCTTTTTTGTGGCATTA